>JAECUM010018768.1:0-47095 GCA_016617855.1 Megalonaias nervosa
TGCATTAGAATGGAATGCATGATACAGTAATTCCTTATTATACAACCTAATTGTTACTCTGCATTAAAATGGAATACACGATACAGTAATCCCTTATTATACCACCTAATTGTTACTCTGCATTAAAATGAAATACATGATACAGTATTCCCTGATTATTCTACGTTATGGTGAGACTATCTTATAATGAAGTACATGATATGCATACTGTTTTTACACAATGACAAGGGATTCATGACCTTACTCCCATATGTACCTTATACCTTATAACTGAATTTAATTTTCGGTTTCTAGAGGTTCTCAGTTTACTGAGGGGTTTTCAGATGAGACAAAAAGTCTTTTTATGGCCAGATTGTGTCTAAAATACATGTCTTAAATGAGTTTAAGTTTCATTGTTTTTTTTTTCCAAGTGTAAAATTTAAATTTGGATTGAAATTTTGTTTCGGTGTTTGGAGTTGAGGATTTTATTTTATTAAGAATAAATGGTGATATTAAGAAGGAAAACAAATGGGAAAAAAAAAAAAAATTGTCTCTGAGGATTCTAGTATAAATATATATATATATATATATATATATATATATATATATATATATATATATATATATATATACATGTATATATACATGTATGAGCAAGCGCAGAAGCCATATTGAGTGTTTTATGTTGATAAAAATGATGCTGATTTGGCAACAAATATGGCTACAATTACAGTAATGTAAATAACTTTTGTTCCAAAACCGCTTAGCAGAATTAAGATTACATTTGTACAAGTAATCTTTATTCTTATAAAATATGGCAGATGTTGCTAAAAATAGAAAATGTTTTAAATGGCTTCTTTAATAAAGCTACTAAACTTTTAATTTGCCATAAATCTGACCAATTACTTGAGCGAAGTCTGACTTGAATAAATCATTCTTTTTTTCATCAATGTATAAAGAAAATCTTGTTATTAAATTTGCTGTTCTTCAAAGAAACAATATTAAAAGAATGTTTTGTCAGTTAGATAGTAAAGATTGCATTCAGATACAATTAGAAGTACCATGTCTGTAAAATACATCCAACTGGTTGTTTTATTGAACTAAAATAGCTTTTTTAAATGTGATTGTTAGCTACCATCTACCTTCTGAGGAAATTGCAATTGATCTTCAGTAAAGACAAGGAGATTTACTGTTCTTAGCATGATGTCATTCGTGTCACTCTTCATTCAGCACTGTCACTACTTATTATTCCGTGAATCATGCCATATCATGAAAAAAAAAATTTCCAGCCCAAAGAGCTCATATAATACAGGTTTTATGTCGGTAAAATAACAAGTGTGTCTGACTGGAATGTAGCTCTGGTAATGCAGTAGTTATGGGCTAAAATCTTGTTACATAAGGTCTTAATTAAATCCAGCTATTCATTTGAACCTTTCTTATGGGGACACCTCCAAATGTAGGACACTTGTCTATTAAGAAAAATTGATGGGAATAACTAATTTCCCAACACAAATTCAGTAATACAGTTCTATTTTGATGGACCGTTGCTATGACGTATGAAGAATAATCTTTCCACACACAAAATTATATTACATTCAAGTAATACATACAAAGTATTCAGGGTACTTTAAGGCTTCTATTGAATGATTTCATTAAATATGACTGTAAACAGAGGGGGGTGGGGTGTGTGTGTGCGTGTGATTTGGATTTTAATGTAGCTTTAACAATTTTTCAGTCATATCGCTACGATGTCTGCAGTGTGGCACTTTATAGTGATGTCTAGCGCTGAGGCATCATGCCGCAGACATGTAGCATTATGTCCCACCCAGACACATTATCCTGACACCAGGCCAACCAGTTCTAACACTAACCTCTTAATGCTGAGCGCCTAGCAAGACAGCTGTTCGTACCATTTTTGTAAGTCTTTGGTATGACTCGGCTGGGGATCGAACCTGCAACCTCCCGCATCCGAGGCTGATGCTCTAACCACTAAGCCACCAGAGCTGTCTCTTTAAACAAGTGAAAGTAGCAAGTCCAATTGGACTTGTAATAAGTATCAGCCACTTCTGGAATAAAAAAAGAGTCATGTTCATCAGACGTGATGATTCATGGATATTTTGTTATTACAAATTAAGTGGTTCGGAAATGAAAAATCATATATGTCTGCATTTCAAACAGGTTATTGTATTATGGAGATGATAATTTAGGCAGAGATAAATGTATTTACAGTCACAGATGTCAGTGTATGTGTATTAATACATGATTTGGAGTCTTCAGTATAGTTCATTACCAATTAGGCACCAGTACTGTTGGCTTTGTAGTATATTTCCATTGACAGTTTTGTGTGTCTTCTGCCATTCAATCTTATTACAATATTTTGAGAATTCACTACTGTATTTGTCATGAGATTTGAATTACCATGGATTTAATGGTTCACAGAAAACCACTCCTCCAAAAATAATGCTTTTTCTGTGGCAATAAATGATCAGAAATAATGTTCTATATGTGGGAACAGTAGATCACCATCCGTAATCAAAGAATGTAAGAATAGACAGCAATGTCATGTTTTTTTTCCTTACAAAGAAAATGAATACCCACCAAAAAGAATCATAGTATTGAGTTGAGTTTGTTCCAGTGATTTCTTTACTGAAAATAAAATATTCTGTTGAAAAGAATATTTATCTACAATGAGAATTGATGTTTACTGTGGCAAAAAGGGATTTTAATTTTCCTGTTGTTTTTTTGCAGGCCAGCAATGCAAAATGTGATTTTATTGATGAAATGCGGCTCATGCTGAACATGACAAAGACTGGCTACCGATGGGACGTAATGAAACCAGGCTACGGATGGATAGAAACTTTACAGTGTATGGCTATAAGATAGTTCAGACATTGTTGGCATGGTTGTTCCAAATACAGAAAAATATGTTCTGTGTTCACCAGTATGTGTTCTGTTATTGCAGATGAAAAAAGATATATGACCTTGGAGTGGAATGACCTTGATAGGTGTCCCTACCAGATCAGATATTTCCTGTTCACCCCAGGGTAATTCAGCGTAATAAACCTTTCAAGCACAGCATTGTGTTCACAAATTGAAGGCCAGCATACGTTGGTTCAGTTTTATGTTTGTTTTGATAAGAAGACAGTCCTGATTGCTTTGTTCGCTAAATTTTCATATAGTTTTTAATAGCTCTCAGTGTTAATAGCTTCATTGAGCAGGAGGCTACCTGAAGCAAGAGTTGGAGCTTCTGTAGGGCCATGATAAAAATATTGTCTGCATTTAGATAATGCAATAAATGTACATAAATGGCTAGTGATTGTTCTTCTGTAAATATTTAGTTTCTTTTCAAAGATTCGCTTTTTTTTTTAAACCATGGGAGAGTCCAACTTTATTGTTAGGAGATATATAGTTCCTACTGTCATGTCAGCACAGAGACATTCTTAGCAAGTCTCTTTGGCCAGTATTGACATCGCTTCTTTGCTTGCCATGTGTTTTATGCCTCATGTATATTATGTATTGCTACTCTTTACATGTATGGAAACTTCTGTATATATGGCACCATTTCCCTTGAAGGTATCACTAATCAAAGCCAATCAACTTGTGTATATTTGGCAACATTTCCCTTAAGGTATCACTACTCTAAGCCAATCAACTTTTGTATATTTGGCATCATTTTCCTTGAAGGTATCACTACTCTAAGCCATTCTACTTGTGTATATTTGGTATCATTTCCATTGAAGGTATCACTACTCTCAGCCAATCAACATGTGTATATATGGCACCATTTCCCTTGAAGGTATCGCTAATCTCAGCCAATCAACTTGTGTATATATGGCATCATTCCCTTGAAGGTATCACCACTCAAAGTCAATCACCTGTTATTACATCCTATTGTAGTTGATCATTATTTCTGATTTCCTTTTGCAAACTGTCAGACCAGTGAAGAAAATTAATTGCATTTAATGGAAAGCAGCTTCAAACCTGAAAGAGAAAATAAAAACTTGTTAATTGAATTCAGCCTTTTGGCTTTTGCATAGGATGACAAGGATGACTGCAGAAAAGTGTTAGCTTCCTCCAGAAAATCACATTAAGTAAAGCTGCCATTCATTTCATTCAGACACACATTTTTTTTTTGCAAAATGCAACATAAGCAATTTTTATTTTTGTGTCCCAATCATAAATTTGCATCATATTATAGTATGACAGCTGTATGTTACCAGTTTCATTTTTGCACAGCTTGAGCT
The DNA here is from genome assembly GCA_016617855.1 of Megalonaias nervosa. Taxonomy (NCBI): domain Eukaryota; kingdom Metazoa; phylum Mollusca; class Bivalvia; order Unionida; family Unionidae; genus Megalonaias; species Megalonaias nervosa. Next base: position 4,224 of record JAECUM010018768.1, read on the forward strand.
ATCCACCATATACAGTTACAAGACTACGTGAATGGCCTGCACTTGGGGTTAAGGAAGAAACCTGTTGATCATGGGATAGTAATCTTAAAACTCTTGGACACACTGACAGGAAAAATGAAAATGGTTAATGCATGATAACTTCAGTTCTCCACCATGTACAGTAACCAAACATTGCAGATGGCTTCCACATGGGTTGGGATGAAACTTAAGATTTGGGGTCAAGTTGTCAAAGTCAAGGTTATTGCAACTGAAAGAAGAAAAATTTTACTTTGCTAAATTTTGAGCTCTCCATGATCTGCAGTTATCAAACTTTGTGAATGGATTTGCATTTAGGCTAAGGAAAATCCATGTTGATTTTGAGGCATATCGTTCAGAAATGTTTTAAGTCAATGGGACTGCAAGATGAAAAATAGTTTCTGCACAAAATCTGGAGTTCGCCATCATCTTTGTAGATAGCTTGCATTGATGATGAGGAAGAACCCTTTCATTGTCAGTGCCCAAAGCTGAAAGGACAAGGTCACCTGCATTTACGGGGTAGCAAAGAAGCCTATTTATTTTGAAATCAGAAGTCAAGCAACTATAACTGACATAATTTCCCACATCAGTTTTACATCACAAACCTGGACCAGACTTTGGGATGATATGCGGTTAGGATTTTGGGCTCGAAAGATTAAAAGATCAAGGTCAGTGAGACTGAAAAAGATTGGTTTTGGCACAGATATATCAATTATCTATATAGAAAGCTATGTAATATGGGACAGGCATATAATGTGCTGTTCATGGTTTGACACATTGTGTCCGTGTGAGTGCCTAACAGTAGTAAAATAGTGTTTTTGTTTCTGAACTTACAACTAATGGAAACTGATTTCATTAAAATTTGAGAAGAATAAAAGAAATATATAGTGTAGTGATACCTTGTAGAATCTGCTCTATTTTACTGTACATTACTGTTACCATGTACACTGTACTGAAGTGATGTATACAAGCTATGCTGAATACTCTCAGTGTTGGCAAATGAGCAGAGAGTTGTTGCTTCCAACTCAAATTCTGTTTTTCTTCCTTCCTCTGAGAATCAAGGTAAATAGTGTAACATCAGCTGATTCTGTTGACAGGTTTTTATAAGCTTTTGCAGTCCTTTCATCATATTTTAGGAAAAGGGGTTTTTGGTGACATAATTGTCACAACCGGTTGTTTTGGAAGTTTTTAAACATATCATGCTGTAAGGCCATGTTAGCTTAAGGTTTGGCCCTGTGTCTGTCATCTGTTGTGTGTTGTTGTTCTGCTTGTCATTATACTGGAGACATTTCTGAGTTGATTTCAGTCAGTCTTAGAAAGGGGTTTATGTCTTAAAAATTTTGGATGAGATTGATAATGACAAAGATTCATGAATTAAACTGAGGTAATTAAAATCTGGTTGTCTAACTTTTTACCATAATTGTGGCCACATTTAGATAAAGTTGAATTATCATTAAGATCTTGGGCAAGTTTAATGATGGGGAAAGAAACATGCATGCATTTGAGCTTGTCACACTCTCGAGGCCATATTTCTTGATCTGAATTTGATCAAACTGGAAGTATGAGATTATGTGATTGGTTTATTAGGTGGCAGTATTGATGTGTTCTAATGATGTAATCTTGCATCTGAGTGGATGACATTGTTTTCACTCTAAAGGATATATTTCTGATCGGATTTTTATCAAACTTGGAACATATGCTTTTATCCTGAAGCTATTGGATAAGATCGATAAGGAGAGAAATCCATGCACTCTGATAATGTGATTGCTTAGATCACGAGTTTGTATTTTTTTAAATCAAGTTTCAGTAAAACTTAATTATGTTTTATCTCATAAAGATCCTGGATGACTTTGATTATGAACATGAGATTGTATATGTTAATTATGCCTTTATCTTTAGAAAGAGACTTGTGTCAGTTTATAGTAACATATGTAAAATCAGCCTTAGATTGCCATGAAACTTTATACACGCATACATACATGCCATGGTCTAGTTGATACTAAATTAAAATGGTGCCAATCTGACATCTAAAATCTAGCTGCCATGGCAGCCATCTTGAAAATCTTGTTATTGCAACTGAGCAGAAAGCTATTTTGACATGGGGTTTTTACCAGATGACTTCTTATGATGCCCAGTTTTGTCTTAAATAAAATGGTGCTGATATGACATACAATATGGCCACCACATAACAGTCTTGAAAATCTCGTTATTTCTACTTTTCCTGACTGGATGGTTGTAACAACATGGGATTTTCACTAATGCACATGTTATGATGTCCAGTTGGTCCTCAATTAAAATGGTGCAACTGTTCCTGAACAGAAAGTCATATTGACTTGGGGTTTTCACCAAAAGACTTCTTATGATGTCCATTTGGCATAAATAAACTGGTACTAGTCTGGCATCCAATATGGCCACAACACAAAGGTTATCATGAAATTTCTTATTAATGCCACTCCTTTTCAATGGATGGTCATCTCAACATGAGGTTTTCACTAAAGGAGTTCTTTTCATTCTCAGTTGGTCCTAAGTAAAAATTATACTGATCTGATACTCAGTATGGCCACACAACAAATGCTTTTGTTCTTCAGAACTCATCATAAATGGGAAGTCATGTTCACATGGAGGTTTTCATCATAAGAGCTCTTATGGTGTCTAGTTGACATCTTGAAAACATCATTATGTCTACTCCTCCCAAATGGATGGCTGTATCAAAATGGGTTTTCACCAATGGCCTTCTTGTGATGCCTAACTGGTCCCAGATGGATGGCTGTATCAAAATGGGTTTTCACCAATGGCCTTCTTGTGAGGCCTAACTGGTCCTAAATGAAAATGCTGCAAGTTGCACATCCAAAATGTCTACCACAGATAAATGTCTTGAAAATAATGTTGTCATTGCATCTGAAATGATGATCATTTTGCTCTCACCAAAAGACTTGTAATGATATCTACCTTTTGTCCTCAATGAAAATGGTGCCACCTGACGTCCAATATGTCCACCACAGTAGCCGATTTGAAAATCATGTTATACAGAAGAATATAAGAGATGGTTTCAACAATGAGCCATTAAAAAGTAGAAATGGACTTGGCTCAAATTTCTGTTAATTCTTTTCACCCAGTAGAGCGCCAGTACCTTCAAATATTCGTGTTATTTCCCAGAATCGACTTTGTTTGAATATCATTTAAGATATTGACATCATTCAGTGGCCATGGAATCGAAGACAGAGAATCGGTGCATTTCTTTTAAAGTTTTGTTTTATATTTTATGTCTTTGACAGCATTTTACAAGTTATTGTTAAAAGCAGGTTTCTTGCGTTTTACATATATCATTAATATAGGGCAGAATTATTCATTCCTTTTTGACAGACCCCTCACATTGTTAGGGTTTTTAGTTTTCATAAAGTACATACATGTTTAAACTGTTATTTGATATTGTATGGTATTTTGGGGTTCTCAGCATTAGGATATAATTCAGTGATGCTCATTTTTGCACCTGTTCCATAATTGAACAGGTAAGAAACATTACCAATACAGTAAATAAACTAAACTGAAACCTTAACAGTGTTTTATAACTTTTTTTTTACACAATTATTCTTGTGTAATATTTATTTTGTATTAAATAACAGATTATTCTGTCTTACCAGGTAATGTTTGGTTAGTAGTATTAATATAAAACAGCCATTCTGATGTAAATTGGTTAGTGTTAACATAACACTATCACAGATTCATTTTCAGTATATATATTCACTTTTTTATATTGTATGTTGATTTTATAATGCAGTGTAACCTACTTTGTCAGTTTTCGGATATTGTTGCTTTGTACATTGATGAAACTTCATACATGCAATCTTATGATTCATATACTGCCATGTCATATTTAGGTCACAATGATGCATATTTTGTTGTTGATGCTGCAGGTACTTTGCTTTCAAGTCTGTATAAACCTTTACATTACAACATTGAAAGGCATGGCCATAGTCATATAACATGACATGGTGCCATTATAGTGGTGATACTGCTCTGCATTCAGTATCTATATTCATTTACTATAAGTCGCATTTATTTGCACAAGTATAGAAGTTAGCAGCACGTAGCTGTGAGACAATATTTTTGGTACTCTAAATTTTCATTGTTGTTATTAAGACCTTTTCCTTATAATTTGATATGATTATTTTGTTTTTTATTCCAAGGCAGTATTTCATAGAATGACTTTTATATACCTTACTTTTTTATATCATAGCGCAATGAATGGAAATCATTTTCTTCATCCCAGGATTGCAATATTTCCTTGGAATTGCACCAGGCATATTTGTGTGTGTGTGTGTGTGTGTGAGAGATTTGGATTTTTAACGTAGCTTTAACAATTTTCCAACCATATCGCTACGATGTCTGCGGTGTGGCAGTTTATAGTGATATCTAAGCACTGGGGCATCATGCCGCAGACATGTAGCATCATGTCCCACCTAGTCACATTATTCTGACACCAGGCCGACCAGTCCTAACACTAACCTCTTAATGCTGAGCATCAAGTGAGGCAGCTGCTAGTCCCATTTTTATAAGTCTTTTTTATGACTCGGCTGGAGTTCGAACCCACGACCTCCCACATCTGAGGCATATGCTAAACCAATTTGGCCACCGGAGTGGTGCACCAGGCATGTAATACACTATGTGCTGTTTAGATGAGTACTTAATATTAAGTATATTCTCCTGTTCTATTCAACTTTCATTTCTGATTTCTGCCTTGATTTTTATCGATATGATTCAGTTTAACTATTCTGATTCAATTGAATTGAGTTTGCTGGACCTTAGGTGGGTAATAAGTCGGGGCACAGAAGTAAAAAAAAAAAGAGGGTCTCAGACTTTGTGCTGAAATAATTTTCAGCCCATGAATTCTGAACTTTAAAATATTTAATTTTATAAAACTTTTTCACCTTTACAATCATGCCAGTAAATCATGTTTTTAGAGTAAGTGATATTTTTTGTGCCTTAAGTTGCATTCATGTATCCCCCATGTTGACCACTACTTAAAATTTCTCTGAAATATCATGTAAGAGGTAGGTGCATATAAATTGGACATATACTGACAAATAAATATTCAAATGAATGAACTAATAATTTAAACAAATAATTACATTCATTTTGTTGATCTGTGAATAAACTTATATTCATTACACTTAGACTCAAATTTTGAAATGCACTGAAAACTTATGTATTTATTCATATTTTTTTTCAAAATATTGGAAGCTTATCCTGTGCAAATGAATAAAAAAATTCTCTCGTTTTCATCGTGAGTGGTATTAGTTTTATATTTTCAATATACACGATGCAGTTTACTTCAGAAAGGTGCTTATTTATTACAACGAAATTAAAACGGGTAAAGGAAGAAATGCCAATGAATAAAACACTTGTGACCCCAACATCCATATGAGTCATTCTCTCCATTTTGTAGTGTTGTGTTATTTTATTGAATTTATACCAATAAAAATCGTGGAGAAAAGTATGAAAGAAGAATGTCATTCCCCGAGTTATTTTAAGACAAATTTATAAAAAATTAGTATTTCAAGGAATTTTTGAAAATATTGTTTTCTAATTATTGCATTTTTTACATTTTGATAGGAAGGGATACAAGTAATCATGCCTATAAGCATACATACTGGTTTAGTTGGTAATGATGACTCAAGACCATACACAATTCAGGTGTACCAGCTGGGTTCTTCAACTGGAGAGTCTGCTGGGTCATTTTCGGATTACTTGACCATTTCAGTCACTTTCGTTTTACAGATCATTTGTAAAATTTTATACCTTCTCAGTAACTTAAAACGTTTAAGCGTTTAAATGAATTATTTGTTTCATTTAAATAAAGTGGACAATTTTGTAATTGCTACATTTTTCAGTGCAATGACTTTTCAGAAACATGAACATTATTTTGCGAATGTAAATGTAATACTCAAAGTATACTTTTGAGCTTTAACTGTTCATAGACCAGAAAGGTTTATGAGATGGCCTGTTGTCCATCCATCCAATGTACTCGCCACAACAGCTATCGTGAAGTTCTTGTCGATACTTCTGAATGGATGGTTACATCAGCATGGAGTTCCACCAAATGACGATTCAGAATGTCAAGTTAGTACTGAATGAAAAGGATGCTGATCTTGCGTCTAATATCGTCACCATGGCTGCCATCTTGAAAATTTCACGTGAATATCGGAAAGGGATTAAACACTCGTTCACTAAGTAGGTCTTGACTTGGATTCTTGGAGATTCTTTGGCCAGTGAGCATCATCCCTGCAAGGGACTCTTGTTTCTTCACTTAAAATCTGATGTAACTATATTTTTGTGTTTCAGAGTACAAATTCGAAAATTTCAGCAGAAATAAAATTGAATCATGATGATAAAAGAATATGGAAGTGTTTGTGGTGCCTTCGTTTTATTTAGTCTTTCATGGGTTTCTCATATATAGAATTGTTACCAGAAAAAAAGCACCGAAATGCAAAATGTGCAGTGACATAAGTGACAGGGTGGTGAGTGAGGGTGGGGTGAGGGTAAATGTGGAAGAACTTTACAATGGAAAGGTCTGTTGCTGAAGTATTAACTATACATCATTGAGACCTGTTATATAATTGAATCATGAAGGATGCTACAGTATCCTGCTTAATTAGGTCACTGATTTATATTTTTATTTTTGGGGCAAGATTTGTCAGACAGGTATATATGTTAGTTATTGTTACATCCTCAGACACCGTTCCACCGACGGTTATGAAATATGATACATAAAGGCATCTTGAGCAAGGATCATTGATTCACATATATGAAGATACATATGTGAAGTTTAAGTGACTGTTTCTTCTGGCAGCCATTATGTAAATGTAAGGATTGTGAATACAAAGACAACTTACAGTGCGAAATCTTGGTAGAAAATATTTTGAATTTCTGCCTAATTCATTTGTATAAAGAAAATGAGAGTTAAGAAAACAATGTACCTTTTCACCTTTGCTTTACATAAGAACTTTCATGGTGCATATAAAACCATACACATAACTTTCTTCAGGGCTGTTAAACTCGAGGTCACATTTCTCCGAAAACTAATATACAACATTTTGGACACAGTTGTTAAAACTAAAGGACCAGACAGTGGATGTCAAGGAGAAATGACTGATGAGCCATGGCAGGTGTTTGTTTTGTCCTAAAAACGGACCAGGCTCACATTAGAGGTTTCTGTGGAGAATTATAATTAATAATATAAGAGTTGAAAAGACCATGATTTCTTTGAATTGATATTTAATACTTTCTTTTCATTTTTGTATTTGAGTGTTTTAAATTAAAGACTAATGATTTATATAAATCCTTGCTCCTTATCATCTTGTAGTCTGCCAGTGGTAAACAAGATTTCTTATATGATGGTCTGTGCATATGCCAGGTTAAGATGTAGGATATTGCCCCAGGAGGTGGTGGGACAGCATTACAATGTAGAATATATGCATTTTGCTTTATCCAGAGCTTTTTAATGTTTTCCTGTAGATTTTGTGCTTTTTATGTATCACAGTATATATCAACAGGCCTGCTCAATTTGGGCAAGTATAAATTTATTGTGTTTAACTCGCCTATTTTAAATTCACAGTTCTCCTTCCATAGAACGTTAATAGTACCATACAGTCATTGAGAAGTCAAATCCAACTACAAACGGCACATACCCACATCTGCCATCTGCTTAATGCTGCTCCAGATCAGGGTCATTGCAGTTTGTAGTAATCGGTAGAACAAAACAACATATACCTTAGTCTACCTGTGCATTATGGAATGGCAGATCTGGGTGTTGTTTGCAGTTGGACTCGCCATACAGGTGAGTGGATGCTATTGTGTTCGATTTCTTTTTTCGAAATGGGTCATCTGCATCTGGTAAACTGCACACCCAGTTTCAAAATTGACTTGCAATGGTAATTTTGAAGGCCGCCTTCATGTTATCCTTTTTTCCTTTCAAAATTAAACCATTATCGAACACAATTTACCAATATTTATGTTGTGGCCATCCTATCGCACAATGATCAATGCATTTCTTCAAACGTGGATCATTTGTTTCCCTAGAAGATGAGAGTATGACAATTGTACAGTTATAAATAGCCATATTTAACTTAATTTCACGAACAGGTGTATTATTTTTACTGCAAAGAAGGAGTGGGGGTGGGCTGCAACGTACCCCACCTTTCCATCCCATAGATCATCTCACCTGAATCAACCACTGTTCTGTATTTGAGTATTCCTTACGTTTGTTTAATAGTAACATGCTACGAGTATTGCAAGACAGTACTTACACATTTTATTTTTTGTCACCTTGTATTATCTCTTCACCCCTGTTCTGGTCTTAGTCAGTTGCATTTTAAATTGGGGGAGGGGGCTATTTTTTTTTATACAAAAACATATTTCGTTGTTTGGTATTTCACCGGTTATTTTCGATACTTTGTTACTGCTGGAAAAAGATAAAAAGTTTGCATCTGTGATATAAGACAAATGTACATAGGTCATGTTTGTAAATATTCATTACATAAATTCATGTATAATTTTCGTTTGCAATATAATTTTTTTTTTTATTAAACATGGTCCTTTCCAAGCATTGTTCATGGAAAATATGTATACTTACTACATTTCGTCTCAAATTTTATTCGTGTAAAGATCTGAATAAACAAAATGAAATTGTTTATGGCTGTTGAAGACCTTGTGATTTCCATTCATTATAGATTGCTCTCTCTCTCTCTCTCTCTCTCTCTCTCTCTCTCTCTCTGTAAGATACCTTATTTTACTGCTACCACACATACACTGCAGGTGTAAGTAGATTCGTAAAATTTGTGATGAGCTTTTGTATTAGTACTTAATTTATTCCAATTAATTTTAGTTTGTTGCTTATGAGAACCTAATCATAAAGTGATTTCACATTATATAATCCGTTTTATGTTGATATGCGCAGTTATAATGCGGTTTACTTTGATGGCTCTCATACACGGTGCTATAAAGACAGAGCCCTGTATTACACTAAAACATCGATTACCTAGTCTTATTGGGAGGTATGCATTTTGTCCACATAATTGGTTACCCGGATAACTGTTACCCTATTTACTCCCATATAAGTGTGATCTAACTGCAAGCTTAGCCGACTTTGATCTGCTGTTGCATAGTACTCTGGCAGATCTGGGTGTGTATAGTTTATTAGGGCTGGTCAGTAGAACAGACAGCATAGACGCTGATCTGCCAGTCCATTATGCGATGGCAGATCTGGGTGTATGTCATTTACAGTTAGACCCGACTTATAATCGAATATATGCGGAACCAATTAAAATTATATATACAGAGAACATTATGCCCGTCTATATGGTGGAAACATTTTGAGAAATGGTGTCCGTGTAATCGATGTTTAACTATACATAGTACTTCAGTTATTTGTTGCGCCACCACTACTTGCAGTTTGTTATCACTATTCCTCCTCAGCTGCTTAGAAGATTTCCATACAACTTTACACACACACACACACACATACACACACACACACACACACACACACACACACACACACACACACACACACACACACATTCGTCCCATGGACTAGCTGGTCCTAGATGAAAATGGTGCTGCTCGCACATGCAGTATAGCCGCCACATTGGCCATCTTGAAAATCTTGTTATCGCTATTTCTCCTGAATGCATGGTAATATCAACATGGGGTTTTAGTAGAGCACTTCCTATGATACCTAGCTGGCACTAAATGAAAATGGTGCCAATATGACATATGTTATGGCGTCACGTTAACCATCTTGAAAATCTTACCGTGACACCTCCTCAAGGCACCATGGAGTTTTCATATAAAGGCTAATTATGATGACTCATCATCATCATCAATCCCTTAACCTAAGAGGTCGTTGGGGCACCACAGTTGATTTTGCAACCAATTATCTCCAACTTTCCCTGTTCTCTACTGCCCTTTGGGAACCTCCAAATCCCACGCCTGTCCACTCCTTAATGTTGTCTTCCCACCTCTTTTTCTGTATGCCTCTTCTTCTGCACCCTCACTGTGCCTTGCAAGATTGTTTTTGCCAGTTAAGCTGATTTTGAGACATGACCGTACCACTTCAGTTTGCGCTTTTTACAGTGGTCAAGAGGTATTCATAGGATCCGATGGCTCGTTGGATCCTGTTGTGGACTTCTTTGTTGGTTACATGGTCAGTGTATGAGATGCCCAAGATCTTGCGGTAGCATCTCATTTCGAAGGTTTGAATCCTTATCTACAGATCTGATGTGAGCATCCATGTTTCACAAGCATACAGAAAGATGGATATGACAATCGAGCGCATCAGCTTTATTTTGGAACCAAAAGCAATGTTGGTGTCTTTCCATATTGGTCTCAACCTTGTTATTGTTGCTGTTGTCTGGGCAATCTGCAAAGTAGTTCTGGTTTGCAGCCCTCGTCAGTGATAATTGATCTCAAGTACTTGAAGCCTGTGACTCTTTCCAGCTTCTGTCCACTGACTTTTATTTCTGCATTGATGCCATTGTGTTGTTTGTCATCAGTTTAGCTTTTTCGGTGCTAATCTCTATACCGTATGCCGTGGAGGTTTGTGTCGAGGCGATCAACCAAGTCAGCCAGTATTATGACGACTAGTTAGTCCTAAACGAAAATGGTGCTGATCTGTGTTCCAATATAGCGCCACAGTGGTCAACTTGAAAACTTTTATATAGTTACTCCTTCTATATGGAGGGCTATATCAACATGGGGGTTTTAACTAAAATATTTCTTACGATGTCTCTTTGGTGCGAAATGAAAATGGTCACAACTCCTCCTGAAAAGAAAGTTGTATTGACCTGAGGTTTTCGCCAAAAGGCTTGTGATATCTACCGGTTTTGAATGAACATGGTGCTGATCTGAATTCAATGTGGCCCCTGTGAAGTGGCCATCTTGAAAATGTTGTCTCTCTGCCTTCTGAATCAACGATTCTATCAACATGAGGTTGTCACTAAAAGACTTCATATGATGTCTGCTTGGAGCTAATGAAAATGGGTCCGATCGGACGTGCAGTACGGTTTCAGCCATCTAGAAAATCGTATCGCTGCTCCTCTTGCACGAAAGTCATATTGACATGTGGTTTTCACCAGAAGACTTCTTGTGATGTCTGCTTGGTCGCAAATGAAAAGGTTATGATATGGAGTATAATATGGCTGCCACAGTGACCAGCTTGAAAATCTTATGACTATTTCTCCTGAATGATTTGGTATCTTTATGGAGTTTTCACTAAAATACTCTTATTAATGTTTTGTTGATCTTAAAATGGTGCTGATCTGACGTCAAATATGTGGCCATCTTGAAAAGGTTGTTTTCGCAATTCCGTGCTCCGATTGAAGAGAATGACATTTTGACATAGTCTTTTTTGATCAGAACAGGTTTATAATGCCTACATGGTGTGTGTGTGTGTGTGTGTGTGTGTGTGTGTGTGTGTGATTTAGATTTTTAACGCAGTTTTAACAATTTTAGTCATATCGCAACGATGTCTGCAGTGTGGCATCATTGCCGTAGACATGTAGCATGATGTCCCACACAGTCACATTACCCTGACACCAGGCCGACCAATCCTAACACTAACCTCTTAATTCTGAGCGCCAAGCGAGGCAGCTGCTAATACCATTTTCATAAATCTTTTTTATGACACGGCCGGGGTTCGAACCTTCATCCGAACCGGACGCTCTAACCACATAGGCCGCCGTGGTCCTGAATGAAAATGACCAGCCCTCAGAATGGCACCATGTTGGCTATCTTAAAAATATTGTTATCTCTGCTTTTAAATGGATGGATATATCAACATGGGGATTTCAACAGTAGACTTCTTATGATACCTACTTGGTCGTGAATAAAAATTGTGCCAGTGGCACATCTAGTATGGCTGTCGTGAAATCTTGTTGTCAACACTCCACCTAAATGGATGATCATTATGGCACGGGGTTTTGACCAAGGGGCTTCTAATGATGTCTTCATTTTCCAAAATGAAAATTGTGCCAGTCTGACATCCAATATGTCAACCACAGCAGCTAATTTGAAAAGTTTTGTTATCGCTGAAGAATATCAGAGATGGTTTCAACACTCGGCAGTTAAAAGGAAGTAAAAGTCTTACAGTGAATTCCAAGTGATTCTTTTCGCCTAGTAGAGCGTGAGTCCCTTCAAGGGACTCTTGTTTGGACAAATTTGGAATATTTGCCAAATTTTTTAGCATTATGAGGAAACGCCACTTTACGTCGATAAATGAAATTGGCATGCATGTTTGTATGCTTATGCCATGATTAGATTTTCATGCAGTTAATTCAATATTTCCAATTATTCAATATTTTGTATTTCTGCAGTAAGGGCATGCACGTTTTGCAAGCATAAAATCTAGTTACAATATGCATTTAACATGAAAGCTACACTATTCCTTGAATGACTGTCATTTTTTGTCCAGCTTGTAACTTGCACATTACATTGGCATCGTTTTTGGCAGCGTTAGAAGTAGTGTATACAATTGTACAATTTTGCCTTGAAGTCAGATTGCTTCCGAATGAGTTGCTTTGTGACATTTTGGTATGCATTATAATGGGTGAGGGAGGGAAGGGCTGGCTAAGACGCCTGCATTTATAGATCACCCATATCTTGCCTATGCCCGTGTGGATGCGAGTCTAAGTTCGGCTAATATAGGCTTGTGTGAGCTTGCCTGTAGCGTCCCGTGGGTCGGCTGTTCATCCCGGATTCTTCCTCCACCAGATATTGGCCGCCATGTATATCCTATCAGTGTTGAAAAATGGCATTAAACCCACAAAATCAAACACTTCAACTGGGTATACCTACAGTGTTTACCATGACACTCTTGGACTCATGTTTTCCTTGCATTCAACAAAGTTGCATCATAATGTCGCCATTCAGAGGCGCGACACGGCATTCGGAAAGAACTGTGGAACCCTGGTCATTCCAATTTGCGTGATTTGAAATCATTTTCTTTTCATTGTCTTATGTCAGTTATATTGCCGCTCTTTTCTTGTATCCTGTTGTCGAACAAGCACTAGCATGTACGTATGGAAAATAGAGCTTGTATGCAAACATGCAAGACGGAAGCAGATTCTTTATTTCATTCTAAATACATGTTACAATTGGTAATATTCTTGACAAAGGAGTTTTTTGTGTGTTTTTGCTATGTTTGTAGGTTTTGTTCATAAGCTGTTATTCTCAATTTCCATATTTCATCCAAATGAAACCCCAGGGCTATTGTAAAAGACGGGTCTCGGTGAGAATTTCAAATTAAAACCTATAATGTTTAGAACCTACAGTGTGCATGTAGTTTACTCCATAATTTTATTTGCCTTTGAGACTTATATAACCACAAGCATGCATAATTATTGAATAAATTGAAAAAAAAAATAAAAACACATTTTAAAAGATACCGTTATTACGAATCTATGGTCTTAATCTAAGTCATAGAAAAGAGACAAATCCAAGTTTTGTGAAATTCAACATATAATTTATTTCCCTAGAATTCAAAAATGAAAATCTGAAAAGAACTTACAGTTTTGCGAATTAAACTTCGAATAGTCCAAATGAATAAAGTTATAATTAAATTCCAGTGGTGTTCGAAATAAGATACAGCGCTGAAGGTGTTGATACGCATGCAGTCTTGAATGAATAATATACCAGTGACCTGAAGTTTGATGATGTGCTAACAGTCTTCTAATTAATCACAATAATATAATCCGAGATGTCCCTGTCTGAATTCACTATAATTCCAAGTTAATGTTCCTGTCCAAAAATATTAATAAAGCGCACTTTTTATTTCCAGAATAATAATATGAATAAATAATATCACCGAAACAAAATGCTGAATACAACCATAAGACTGATTCTGATTAAAATTATTAAGCAAGAATGCGTAATTTCGGAAATAAATAAGAATATATAAGAGAAAAAAAAACTATGACACCTTAGAAGAGCCAGGATGTTGGACAAAAGTTTATTTAGTTGTAAATAGATACGATCTGTTACTGATTATTATAACGAATGTAGTAAACATCAGGTAGGCTAGGTATTTTTATGGGGAATACCAATGTCCTTTACTTAGATCCAAATAAATATATTTACCTTTATAGATAATGAGCTTAATATTTAACTCATACTCTTTGGGAAATGTTAACTATGTATTATTTGTTTACAGAATGACCTGCTCTACTTGAGTTTGGACAAAGTCAAGTCCAAAATACATGGAGAAAAATACTAACAACCGTACAAATTAAATGTACATAAGACAGTAAAAAAATTTAAATGTGAGACCTAAAGTCATTTCATAGAACTTTGTTCGCTTTGTAACAAGGGAGACAAAAACACAGAAAATATGAATATTATGTCCCTGTTTACCACTGAAAATCCTTAAAAGTGCAGAATGAGACACATGGTTAGATATTGGCATGTTGAAATATTTACAGTGTTGAACATTTTCGAAGAAGACCCCCATCTGCTGCAATTGGCAGAAGAAAAGCATTATATCAAATCAAATGCCAATGGGAAGACGGTTTGGGGTTTTTTGTGTGTCATTAGAAGGCGACATGGTTTCTGAGGTTTGCGTTTTTGTGGCAATAGAAGACGAGCTGGTTTGTCAGGCATTTTATGTTTATGTTGCAAGATTTGTACAGGTTTCACTGCATTAAAAATAAACTTATGAAATTAAAATTTTATTTGATTGGACAAAATTTGGCGTTCTAAGTATGGAATTTCTATTTTCTAATGCAAAACTAAAATACCAAACAGCCTATTGTATGGACCCTGCCCTTCCCTTTAATTTGTATCAGTATTTCACTGAGCCTTTCTCGATCGTTAAGTTAAAATTACATATTCACCTGTTTAAGTTGGAAGTCAAAATTTAAATTTATAAACAGACACAACTACCCTCTCGTGTCACGGTATAATTACCATGGATGTTGCAAATGGGTTTTTGATTCGACTCAAAGTTCATTTGAAGTGCACTCAATGCAGAACTGATATAATTGGAGAATTCTCAAGCTCCACTTTTCTAATGTCAGTAGTATTCAGTCAAGTGTTGTCTGAGTCGAGTTCAACCAGACCTTAGCGTGACTCCAGTAGATCTACGTCGACAGAGTCTGCTAAAGTGATTAAAGTGGCTATTGGTTATTACAGATAAGTTTGATTCATTCTGTTTTTCATTCTGTTCCAGAAAGAAAAAGATGAAAGCAATATTATCTCTACCAGTTATAACGACAGGGTCTTTCGACATGTTTATAAATTTTTATTTAGTTAAATAAAATAACAATAAAGTAATAATAAACAATAAAAACTGAATCATTCTGAACAGAACATATTTATGTCATGAATATTGGTTGTGGTGCGATAAAAAAACGAGGATAAAAATTAAAGTACGCTGGAACTTTTAACTTCGTGTCGTAACATGTTAAGAAATTTACCGCTAAGTTGAAATCGGATCTTGACATTTTGCTTCATTAAACATTCCATACATAAAGATAAAATCTGAGACAAATTCGACCTGAGAGTTGGTAGTTAAAATTAGTTTACGGATCGGTTTACCAAGTACTTTCAATGCACTGCACTCTTGTACAATTAACTATCATGGTACAACTGCACAATGCTGTATGCATATTTAGCATCCTACCTGCCTTAGGATAGCATTGTTGTTACTTTTCAGGTGGTGACGTAGTGGTTGTCAACGACAATGTTAAAGATTTGGTTCAAAAGATTATCAGGTAAGATACAGGTGCACATCAGTTTGATCACCAAGGTGTTTGTTGTTCAAAATGTGATATTTTATTAACTGGTTGCAAATGTGCAAGTGCTACCTGTTTTTCAACACCAGCAAACTTCTGTATAAGTGATTACAAGCACACTCAAATCAATTCTAGACAAACACAATGTGAATATTTGCATGATTCAAGTACAAATCTGTCAGCTGAACTGATCTATTTGCCTGGTCGTCCTAGTCAGGTTTACAGAAAAAAACATCGTAGATCCAGGTATTAGGTGTAAAGGTCTTCGTGTTGGTCGTATCTACGGTATTTTAACACGCTTGGGGTCTCACTACCTAGAGAAAGAAAAACTGCGTGAGTCTGGCTTTGAAGTCCATTGTTTCGTCTATTTCTAAGGACCTCAACACGATGGGCGTAGTCAACTAAAAGGTTCTTTAAAGCCCCAATTTTTTCTAATCACCTGATGACCCACACATCAGGAAACTTTGATTTCACACTTGCAAAATTTTTCTTGTTTCACATTTATATGTAATAATTTCTAAGCCGAATATTAATACTTAACGCCATATAATACAATACACGACCCAAACAGCCAATGCAGAATATTATTCATACATCAAGTTGATAGACAAGTATGCCATAACATATCAGGAGAATTCCCCATGTTAACAAAGTAGGGAAGGTCCGTGTCACTGAACTAATCAATGCTGTCATAAAGTCTCGTGAATACCGTATATTATGGCGTCTGCTTTTGGAAAGTGACTAATTACTCGGTTTGAGAGGAATCTTCCAAACACTGACTTCCCATAATCAACAAAAAATCTAACAGAGCTATAAGCGGAGACATAAGTGCAAGTATCACTTACTATAGGTTTATTAATGTATTAATAATAAGCTATACCAACTGAAATTAATGATGTCATCAAATGATAATAATGTATATATTTTTGGTTTAACAGTCACAATACTGAATGAAAGTCATGCAACGATCTATTGATTATTGATTGTTATGACATACCAATTAAAAGAGATAGAAACGTTCGGGGTGGAGGTGTTCTGATTTCTGTTCAAGATGATATGTCTGTTAAAAGGAGAACTGAGCTTGAATTAGTCGAAACTGAAGCAATATGGATTCAAGCGAACTAGTTAAATGCAGAACCTTCCCCGCAGTTTGAATGAAGATTGCGAAAGGCAGATGGACAAACAGCAAAAGAATACATACTATGGTGATTTCAACAGAGATC
Source organism: Megalonaias nervosa (assembly GCA_016617855.1). NCBI lineage: Eukaryota > Metazoa > Mollusca > Bivalvia > Unionida > Unionidae > Megalonaias > Megalonaias nervosa. The sequence continues at coordinate 21,247 of JAECUM010018768.1, forward strand.
TTATCAATGATCGGATAAATAAAAAACTGGTTAAACTTCATAGAAACATTTAGTCTTCGTTATCAGTATGATTTCACTCTCAGTGCCTGTATCAGATTCTAGCTGTTAGTAGGGACAGTAGGCCAGAACATTAATCCCAGCATTCTGGATATTTGATACCAGAGAATGTCAACAGGTTCGGTCCTGTTGTTTATCTTCCCATGGCTAACTGAGCCTGGACCAGTTCATGCCTTTGGATAAAGCACAGATGTTAAATTAATTAAAATCCCTTATCTCTAACCCCTACTAAAACAAGAGCAGAGTGGGAGAGCAGGCAGTTATGTAGCTGGGCTTGGTACTGTAAGCAACACTGGTTTTGGTTTTTGTGAAGATTTTAGCTTTATTTTACATAAAGTTGTAGGACCCTTACTTGGTGTTTGTGTGTCCCTTGAACCCGAATGTAACAGTCTTATTCAGTTGATAAACAACGACGAGAAAAGGAATTACTCCAAGTCTATATTAGGTCACATCTATATAAATGTGCAAGAACATGTGACAATAGTATATATTGCTAAGGTAGGTTTTCAAGCAAATACATTTCTGTGGTAGGTTGTCTAGCATATATACCTTTAAGGGAGGGGGTGGTTGTCGAGCATATATATTTCTAGGGAAGTTTTAAAGAACCTTTTATCTGTTTTCCTTATGAAGCAATCAGGTTTGTATGCTGACAAATCAGATACACTTAAAAGCATTACATATCGATAAAATTGTCATTTTGATAATACCACATTCAATGAAAATCAAGGTAATATCAACTGGAATGCTGTACAAAAAATGGTCGATGATGCAGATGATGTTCTTGATACATAGACTCGATATTTTATGCAGGTTGTAGATTAGCATGTAACACTGAAAACATGTATAGTCAAATAGAATATCGAACCTGATAATATAACACCTGACATTATCGATACTTTGAAAATATGTGACTATTGTAAACCTAACAGGTCAACAAGCGCACTGAAGTACAGGGAGAAACAATGTCAGTAGAACGATAAAAAAGACTGCCAAGAAAACACATTATCAGTCAACTCTATAAAATAGAAGTCATGAGACCAATTCAGTCTGGAAGATTTTCAGTCAACTAATTGCAGCCAAAACCATTAAAAAATCGTCAAAATCAGTAATTAAATTATAAATTTTGAAAAAGGTGAAAAACATTGCAAACATTTTTATTGAATTTTAGTCACCCTTGCTTGGGAAATAATGGAACCAATTTTACACTACAGTCACAAGGGACTAATATATTACGGTTCCGAAAGACTTGATACGGAAAGCAGATTTTCTATTCCTGATATATTTAATCGATCAAGGTTTGACGTTACTGCGAACAATTGATAAACAAAGCAACGGGTTTATACAGTATTGGACCACGCCATTTTAGGGCTGATGCTGCAGTAATCTCCAGCAGCATGATCTGTTGGAGCATTTAGTCCTATGTTTTCCACAAGACTTGGAAGGTAGCTAAAGTTACTCCCATTCATAAATGAGGTGAAAAAGAAGACGTCAAGAATACAGACCTATTTCTGTCTTGAACACTGTGTCTAAACTCCTCGAGAAACGTCTTCAGCATAGCGTTATGATATGTACTTATCAAACCACAACGTACTTCACCAAAAATCAAGATGGGTCAGGTAAAATCATTAATGTGAGACAGCTTTGTGAGTCAATAAAATGCGGATTACCACGTGGATCTGGGATTACTATATATTGCTTCATTAGCTTAATCATACCCTTAAAAAACTGGCAACTGCATTTCCTCCACTGATCTGTATGCGTAGTTAATGTCTTAAATTGAACAATATATGTTTCCAAAATGTAGCCAAGGACAAAAGTATGAGAATAATCGTTGAAAACAATTGTGACTATTATATTGAATTAAACCGTCAATAAAACGCAGATCAATATTCTGTAAAAGATATACTGAATCATATTCAGATTTCTTCAAAATTGTCTGTTGAAACACGTCTGGTGGGAATCTATTAAAAAAGACCATGCAAACTTGTCAAGAATAACATTTAGGACATTCAGAATGAAAACTAAATATGAAAATTCTAACAGTTGATGAGATTTCCTGAAACACCTTAAAATTGTGTACAAATTTCAAATAATATAGCTCAAATGTATTTGCAGACGTTTTTTTCATGTGAAAGAGAGCAAGCCAACACAATTATTTTAAGGCCTTTCTCTACCAACCATTTTGTTGTTCCAAAATCGAAGAAAGAACTATTCAGAATAAGTTTTAACTGCTTAACTGCTAGGGGTCACTCATTTTAAAATAACACTCCAAATGAAATTAGGAAACATTCGATAATAAATACATTGTACTATTACCCGATAGCCTGGGTGGAGATAAAACATCTCCATCGTCATTGATGCTGCCTAAATAGACTAAACAACTAATGTTGTAAATAACCCAATTTTAGCATGTTCTTAAATATAGACTTATTAATACAATGTGGTCACATGCTTATATAATGAGTATGGTTTTATTGTGCTTATTACCATGACCCCCCCCCCCACTGAATACATTTTATTTTACGAGGAACTGTGCTTTCACTTGAGCAATAGAAAATGTACGAGAGTAAGAGAGATAATAATAATAATAATAATAATAATAATAATAATATTATTATTATTATTATTATTATTATTATTAACACCAACATATGGACCAAAGTGTAACACCAAATTCCTCAGAAAACTTATTTATTTAGCTATTTGTTTTGGGGTTTGTTTTTTTTATGTGAGAACGCTTAACGGTAGTAAATAGGACTTTCTGTTTACAAGCTTGAAAGACAGTTCCTTGAAAATAAATGTTAATATTTATGATAAACATACACGGACAGAAAATAAATGCACACACTTAGTTTTGATCTGACTGAATGAGTCACCTCGCTGAATAAGTTATAACACATTTTGGACCTGACTGAATGAGTCACCTTCTTGTTGAATAGATTATAACACATTTTGGACCTGACTGAATTAGCCACCTTCTTATTGAATAAGTTGTAACACATTTTGGACCTGATTGAATGAGTTATCCTCTTGTTGAATAAATTATAACACATACTGGACCTAACTGAATAAGTCACCTTCTTGTTTAATAAATTATAACACATTTTGGACCTGATTGAATAAGTCAACTTCGTCTTGAATAATTATAACACATTTTGGACCTAATTGAATGAGTCACATTCTTACTGAATAAATTATAAGACCTTTTGACTTCTTATTTACATTCAGAGTTACCAAATAGACTAATTTATTAACATTATCACACATGCCGTGGGAATTATGCATAACTCTTATATACTTATTTACAGGAAAACGTATGCTAACATGATTGGTAATATAAAAACAAGTAGAACTACAAACTTCTTTACTGTTCAAGTAAATTTAGTCCTGAAGCAGAAATGGCAGTCTAGAAGAAGAATTTTATTATTTATCAAAATCAAAAGCATAGGGACAAACACACTGGTAAGTTAGCTCTTCCAATGGCAGGCGAATTCAAGTAGTGAATATTGATTGGTTATATGCCGGTTTGTGGATGGACTTGAATTCCACATGCTCTAGTGAAGTTGTTATTATCCATAGCAGGAATAACCCCGGTATAACTAGTTGCTGAAAATGTCCAAGCCATTGTAAATTAATCTGATAATTGCCCCCTCCCTTCCCCCACCCCCATACACACATATACACAACAGCTGCATGTTTTGCACCAAAGCCTTCACATGAATAACACAAAATTCAAAAGACTTCCCAAAATAAGTCCTGTATTTTGAGTATTAATCAATCATTAATAATTCATTGAAAAATTACTGTTTCCTCGAGCGGTTTAAGCTGCCTTAGTTACCGTTTGGTTTATCTTAAAAAATTTGAGGGGAAAATGAATTACAAACGAATCATAGCTTTCTTTGCCGGTTCAGAAATACGAAGAAAGAAAGACAGAAAGAAAGAATAATTTTAAAAGCTGGTTGCAATTCTTCTTGAACAGCAAACTGCGCAGCACATGGAGGTGAACATGATATTTTATGCTACGCCTATCTTAATTCACCTAAGTGCATTCGCATGTAGGTAATTATTTTTATGGCAGCTAAAGTCGAGTAAGAAACCGTATTTCATAAATGAATGTCGTAATTGAAGCCAAACCATTACTAAAGTCAGTTTGGGCTGTCTTTATTTTATGTCAGTCCTCGTAAGTGAGCCTCGGTACCACAGTTGGTAGTGCGTCTGACTTGCAATTCAAAGCTCGCGTGTTTGATATCCGCCCAGGCCAACACAGGTCGGCTGCCTCAGTGTATCCTTAGGGAGGGCACTTAGTTCATATTTCCTCGACATGATTTAGCCAGTATTGTGTTAAACTGCTGTTTAAACTAACAAAAACGAACTCATCTTCTCTTTCCCTCTGAGAGGCAATTACCTTTCCAGAACACGTAGGCCAAGGACGCTCCATTGGGTTCTAAGTATGAATAATACGATTAGATGTCCCGATGCTGAAACAAAGCGCTGCAGGAATCAAATTATACTGATGAAATAAACAGCTTTACTTGCGATCGGAAGTTAATTAAGGCATGGGTGTTTTGAATTTGGATAAAGTACCGACCAAAATAAACGTGATTAAAGTCCAAAAATACAAAAGCAATGACTATTTTTTCAGAATATGTTTGTGTTACTAATACCTAGACTTGGATACAGCTGCCGCCGCCCTCCAGCCAACAAATTAATGATAAAAGTTGCGTCGTGTAATCGGAAAAAAAAAACATGTCAACAAGGCCGTGACTACATGTTATCCCAACATATTCAATAATAGCATAGTTGCAAAACCGAAAACAAAATGGGTTTCAGAGATTAGATTAGATTAATTTTAGATTAGATTAGGTTAGATTATATAAGGAGTAAAGATTCCTCAGTTAGCTTTTGCTTTCATTTTTCTTTTCTTTCATTCCATATAAGGTACTAGATGACTCTTTGTTGCTCTTACAGTTTGGAAAAACATGTTGCACACCAATAATTCTCTTGAATGCCAGTTCCGAAGTATACCCCCCCCCTTCCACCACCCCCAAAGCAAACAAAATAACACAGGCGAACAGAAAAGACAGACATAATGCAGGACCTAAACAGCTGGTTATAATGCTTGTCAAATGACAACAACAAAAATAAATTCTGATTCTAGTCTGACAGTGCACGCAGGAGTGGTGCAAATAATGTTATATAACTTTTTCTCGTGACTGGGTTAAAGATACATTCACATCTAGACAGACGATGGTAGATAGGATTTATGACTTCATTAAGAAACTATACACCACAAAGTAGATTAAATCTCAAGTCGTGTTATAGAAAATATGTTTTCTGGGTTGTCACTCCTCTGAGCACGATTAAATTTACTGATACTGAAACCATACTGCAGTATAATAATGGTGTTGTACTGCAAAACTGATTCCCTGCGATTGACAAGTAATCATCTTGCATACACCGAAGTTCGGCATGTTAAAGTACAATTTCCAAAAAGAATCATATATATGCAATCCACATTCTGAGACACAAAAAAGATTTCGCGATATTCAAAACATCGCTGTATTCACTTCCCACATACGGATAAACAACGCTAATTCAATGCTTTAAAAGTAAATGAAAAGTCCAAATCAATTTAAGGATCGGTATTTGATGGTGTTCGTATCTGTCATGTATAATAGAAGTTTAGCAAAGGCATATGTTCCAACTGCTTTCTTCCTTGCAGATATCAGAGCTAAATCAAACTGATATTCTGTAGATTGTTAAGTGCAAGACAGTGTACTTGATGGATTCACACACGCCCATTATTTCTATACATTCTGAACTGATGTCAATACATACCCGTTATAAGTATAAGACAAAGATAAGATAATATTAAATTTGCTAATGCGATTCTGTCATTAATTTGTGAAGCAATCCCGATAAATAGTAAGGTTACGTTGATGAGAAAGAGAAGATCAGGTTCATTTCATTACCATTGCTTCGATTAGAGAAACAAACCCTACAGACAATTTGGACTAGAGAGTGTTTGAAGACTGCAAGGATTACTATAAATGATCACAGTTAATTAGTATCATAGTCGTCGAGACAGTATAATCCTATTTCATTAGTCATAAATGAATCCCCACAGACGTTTGCAGTCTTAGGATAAAAATTTTCATAGTAGAGAAAGATTGGGGATGGACAAAAATCAAAGTATTCTTCCACTGGAAGTTGGAGTTATAATAATCGTGAAAATGGATTGGGAAAGGTAACTTAGGTGCACTTGTATTGGACATGTATCAAAGGATATTGAAAAGACTGCTACAGCCTTCCTTAGAGGAAATCACACGACAAAACTTCCGTTTGGCAGACGGTGCATCAATATTTTCATCAGAAATTTGGCAAATAGACCTTTCCCTCAAATATACCGAAACCAAACATATTTTAAACTCTTTCTTCTTCTCCGACTCACTATTAGCACATCACTTACTCCACAATACGAAGTTGGAAAACCCATTATTGACCGAGATTGTCGTCAAACATACCGAGCTGTCTACCACTCACAAAATAGTATACTGTTGGTTACCCAGCCATGTCGGCATAAAAGGTAATGAAAGAACATAACAATCCTTTCTCTACAACCATCCAATTTAAAAATATGATACATTGAATTTAAACCTGTAATAAAATATCCTTAGTAAGTGGCAAGCATCATGGAATGATTCTGTCAATAACAAGCTCCACGTGGTAAAACCTTCTGTACGTGAGTGACCTCCATCCGACAGAATCATTCGTAAGGACGAGGAAGTCATTGCACGAATTAGAATAGGCTATAAACATATTGAAGTTCGTAACATAATATTCACGTAAATCAATTCCACATCGGAAGAAATTTTGTTTGGTAGTTAGGTTGGTGAGAGAGCAAGTCCTTTCAATTGAAAGAATTAAAACATAAAACTCTCGTATCAGTATAAGAAAACAGTGTTTGGGTCGCTCAGATTTGTAACAATAAAAATATCATTGAGTCCCTTAACCATAGTGAAATTTGAAGAGCTGGGTCGCTAATATATTTTCAGTAAAACAAAGATACCTATTTCCCAATGTATTGGTTGCATCTGGTACTTGTAATTATAGGTTACTGCATTTGTATGAGAAAATACAAACAAGTCTTTATTTTTGAGTAATCCTGTACGACCTTGGGAGTGAAGTATTAGTCCGAAAAGACGAGTTCATATTTTTCCATACAAATGAAGTAACCTTTTTATTATATACTCATTTCGTTTTCCTACATAAGGCTTACTAATAAAGAAATATACTACAAGAAACATATATTGAATTTATGCTGTATATCAAAATAAATACACAACCGTAGATTCATCAATTCACAGTAACAATATTAGTACGCACATAGCACTGCCCAGCGAAAGTTTGCACTTCGACGCGCATTCGACAGTTGTTGAAAACAATTCTCTTTTTGGTCTACTTAAAATTGAAATTTAGAGTCATATTTTGAGTGAAAAACTTTTCCAGTTGATCTGGAAGGGATGGAGTTTGTTTTTCTGTTGATCCAATCCAATTTTGTTTTTCTGATTATGATGGGCTGGATTTGTTTGATCAATTCAGTGCAGTAAGGAAAATGTGATTTCAGTTGGAAATGTAGTCGAAATTACAGTACAATTTCGGTGTGTATCTTGTTTTCCATGAAACGGGTCATGTCATTTGGATTTACAGAACTAAGAAAGTACATTTTGAGAAAATTCAAGATGCAAAAATGTAGTATATTTATTACCATTCTTATTACCAGCTAAATAAGACGTGTTTATACCCTGTCACTTGCATGCTCGCTGTTGGAGGGACCGCAGCAATGACCTGTATGTCTTCTATTGCTTGCCTAACATTTTATCAATATAGTTATGCGGGGAACATTGCAAAGCATCTATTGTGTGACAATCCATTTAGCCAGCGGAAATAATATTTTTCCGTCGTCTTGGATTACTGGCTCTGAGGCCTTTAGTTTCCTACCAAAACCTTCAGTTGCATTTTTGTTCTCGCATTTAGTGTTTAGACTTATTTGTAAAACGGCACGTCTAAGATAGATATGCGATAGCCCTTGGCCTTAGTATGCTTTTCTGTGCTATTTTTATAGAACCTAGAGAGAACTGACAACATAGTCTGAACCATTCTATTTTGCGAAAAGTTATGAATATTTCTCATAAATGTTTAAAAGATTAGAATGATATTTTCAATTACCGCGTCTCTCACATTTGTTGTTGAAATATCGAATATCAGGTTCATTCGTTTTCTTGTTTGAAAGTTTCATTTGTGACTCAGTGAACTCGTCCACATCGTTAACTTTATCATCTCTACTTTGAAATGGACGAAACAGTTTGTTTAGTTCATCCATAAACAAATCTAATAAACCAAAAGCTAAAGCCTGTACCAAATGAGCACACATTGTTTAAAAAAGTAGTTCCTAATACACTATACTATTTTCAGACTCACATGTTGTGCATTATGACACATATGGAAAAATATAGCTCGATTCTAATAATGTAAAGTTAACAGAGAAAAACTGAGCATGTAATAATGTTTCTTATGTTTCACATGCAGGCGAAAGGAAATGTTAACTACGTAGCTGTAAACAATTCGGGTATATTGCTTGTGAAGGATATCATCTTATCAAGCGAAGAAATGTTCTTTTCAAATCAAATAACTGCAACATTTTCAAGACGTACAAAGACAGATTCGTGATTATCAATTCCTGTTGGAACAAACCCGGTTTATTAAAGGTATAATGAATGTTAAATTCAGAATCTTAATGACAGGGGAGGTAATCAGCAAAACGATGGCACAGAAGTTGTATAATTTGTTGTACGTGTATATGAGAACAAAGATTAGAATATCACGCGACTTTCAGATACTAAGAGATCATTATTCACTGTACTATTATTATCTTCCTTCGAATATCCGATACAGCATTACATTTACAAAAGCAGTCGAATATCCGCTATAGCATAACACGTGCAAAAGCATCCGAATATCCAATTTAGCATAACATTTACAAAAGCAGCTGAATATCCAATTTAGCATTACATTTACAAAAGCAGCCGAATTTCCGATATAGCATAACACGTGCAAAAGCATCTGAATATCCAATTTAGCATTACATTTACAAAAGCAGCTGAATATCCAATTTAGCATAACATTTACAAAAGCATCCGAATATCCAATTTAGCATAACATTTACAAAAGCATCCGAATATCCAATTTGGCATTACATTTACAAAAGCAGCTGAATATCCAATTTAGCATAACATTTACAAAAGCATCCGAATATCCAATTTAGCATAACATTTACAAAGGCATCCGAATATCCAATTTGGCATTACATTTACAAAAGCAGCTGAATATCCAATTTAGCATAACATTTACAAAAGCTGCCGAATATCCGATTTAGCATTACATTTACGAAAGCATCCGAATATCCAATTTGGCATTACATTTACAAAAGCAGCTAATATCCAATTTAGCATAACATTTACAAAAGCAGCCGAATATCCGATTTAGCATAACATTTTAAAAAGCAGCCGAAGTAACAGAACTGAGAGACCAAAATTACACAGAAAAAGTATTTAGTCTTCAGTACGAAAAGATTATATGCATATAAAATGTGCAGTTGGGTAATGATAAGACGAAAATAAATTAATAAATAAATATGCGTGCTTCTGGTAACAGCGTGGACAAAGTAGTTTAGGAAGGTAGATACTAATATATGTCTTCATTTTAAAAAAGTAGAAAAAACGACGACAACCTTTTCACAGACATTCATATTGTATCTGGCTTGATTTAATAGGTACAAATAGTAACAACGTTTACGCTGACATTTCTTTGTATCTGCCTTGATTTAAAAGGTGCAAATAATAACAACGTTTACACTGACATTTCTTTGCATCTGGCTTCATTTGAAAATACAAATCATAACAGATTGCATGGTAGTTGTCTTAAACTAGTTAATGCACAAAACTGTAATCACTTTCGAATCAACTGAAAAGACTATGTTGATACCCATAAATGCATATTTATTTCGTGTCTTATAGTCAGGTAAACAGTCCAGTAAAAAGATCAAATCACCTATGTTTTAGGCATCTATAAATATCGTAGGTTTTAATAAGAGACATCATGTATTTAAATGAATCTCGTAACATGTGGAGTGACCTTCGACAGAATGTGTTCACATGAAGATTGAAAAGGTGATTCTGTTCGGTTCCGATAACAATATATTTATATTTCTTTTGACGTGTCCGTAAGGTTATGTATTTTTTTTTTTTTTTGAAGTGTCCGTAAGGTTATGTATTTATGTTTATTCTGACGTGTCCGTATGGATATGTATTTATGTTTATTTGAATGATATACATCTCGTGATTGTAAGAACTGAGTCAATTCCTTCTAACTGAATAAACAATCTTTGTGCATCTCGAATTTTAAATTCTTGTCGATCATGCATTTCTTTATTTCTTTACAATCTTATCATCTTTGATCGTCTTAAGCGAAAAGTGTTTTGACCCTAACCCACAAAACTCTCTGATTAGTTAGAAGTTTAATTCATCAAAGAAAGCTCCTGGAACTTCTAATTTATTTGTGGGACGCCAAATATATTCTCATGTAGATAGTCATAATCAGCTGATGTCATACAACTTGATGTTTTATTCACTTTGCTGTACAAGTTTTCGGCTTCAACATCGATACATAAATAATCTCTTTTGCTTTATAATCGGCTTATTCTATCACGAATTTATTTTTAAGTTTGTTGTGGTAAATGTAGTGCATCAAAAGTTTCATTATTTGTAGCACAATAAAACACCCATAAATTGATTTGTCTGTACAGACAGGCTAACACAAAATCATAATGGTATGGTTTTTCCGACTAACTAGTCCCAAATTATTATCTCTCATTAGCCTTTTGGCAAATTTATGTATTTTTTGGCATTTTCAGTACCTTTATTCATCATTACATTTTTACTGTCGTTCTCTTTCTCAGATTCTCCATATCTTCCCGAATACAGCGTTGTTCATTAATTTAAAAAAGTAATCATCAAAATTGTCTCAATATCTTATTCATCTGAACGTTTGATTAAAGTTACATTTGTTGGTAGGACATGATAAGTCCGTGTATGTTTTCGTTTTGAGTCAATCTGCACGTAAAATTAAATATCTGATTTGAATGATACATTTATCTTTATGTTTCAATGAGTATAATACTGCTGGTACAGCTTGGTTTTATAGCCTTGATAAAACTCTGCTAAAATATTTTCATATTGAATTTTGTTTTGAGCTTAAAGGTAGACCTTAAAGGTAGTCCTTTGCAATGGTTGTGTAGATGTAATAGAATCACCAAAACTATTTCTGGTATGCATCTAGCCTCCAGCATCACCATTGTAAGGTATGCATCTAGCCTCCAGCATCACCATTGTAAGGTATGAATCTAGCCTCCAGCATCACCATTGTAAGGTATGCATCTAGCCTCCAGCATCACCATTGTAAGGTATGCATCTAGCCTCCAGCATCACCATTGTAAGGTATGCATCTAGCCTCCAGCATCACCATTGTAAGGCATGCATCTAGCCTCCAGCATCACCATTGTAAGGCATGCATCTAGCCTCCAGCATCACCATTGTAAGGTATGCATCTAGCCTCCAGCATCACCATTGTAAGGTATGCATCTAGCCTCCAGCATCACCATTGTAAGGCATGCATCTAGCCTCCAGCATCACCATTGTAAGGCATGCATCTAGCCTCCAGCATCACCATTGTAAGGCATGCATCTAGCCTCCAGCATCACCATTGTAAGGCATGCATCTAGCCTCCAGCATCACCATTGTAAGGTATGCATCTAGCCTCCAGCATCACCATTGTAAGGTATGCATCTAGCCTCCAGCATCACCATTGTAAGGTATGCATCTAGCCTCCAGCAGCACCATTGTAAGGCATGCATCTAGCCTCCAGCATCACCATTGTAAGGCATGCATCTAGCCTCCAGCAGCACCATTGTAAGGTATGCATCTAGCCTCCAGCATCACCATTGTAAGGTATGCATCTAGCCTCCAGCATCACCATTGTAAGGTATGCATCTAGCCTCCAGCATCACCATTGTAAGGTATGCATCTAGCCTCCAGCATCACCATTGTAAGGTATGCATCTAGCTTCCAGCATCACCATTGTAAGGTATGCATCTAGCCTCCAGCATCACTATTGTAAGGTATGCATCTAGCCTCCAGCATCACCATTGTAAGGCATGCATCTAGCCTCCAGCATCACCATTGTAAGGCATGCATCTAGCCTCCAGCATCACCATTGTAAGGCATGCATCTAGCCTCCAGCATCACCATTGTAAGGCATGCATCTAGCCTCCAGCATCACCATTGTAAGGTATGCATCTAGCCTCCAGCATCACCATTGTAAGGTATGCATCTAGCCTCCAGCATCACCATTGTAAGGCATGCATCTAGCCTCCAGCATCACCATTGTAAGGCATGCATCTAGCCTCCAGCATCACCATTGTAAGGTATGAATCTAGCCTCCAGCATCACCATTGTAAGGTATGAATCTAGCCTCCAGCATCACCATTGTAAGGTATGCATCTAGCCTCCAGCATCACCATTGTAAGGTATGAATCTAGCCTCCAGCATCACCATTGTAAGGTATGCATCTAGCTTCCAGCATCACCATTGTAAGGTATGAATCTAGCCTCCAGCATCACCATTGTAAGGTATGCATCTAGCCTCCAGCATCACCATTGTAAGGTATGCATCAGGCCTTTAGGATTATTATTTGTAGTTTTGCATTAGGCCTCCAGTATCACTACTGTAAGGTTTGCATCTAGCCTTGTTGAACACAACTTGCTTTGTCGTCAGATAGGATCCAACAGCTTACAAAATGTCACAAATGTAATTTAATGCGACAGATTAGGTAGTGCCAATTCTCTCTCAAGTCGCTGATATTTATATGATCTACCAATGAATGTGAGGCAAATTTACGAAGGAACAAAAGTGTGTGTGTGTGTGTGTGTGTGTGTGTGTGAGAGAGAGAGAGAGAGAGTGTGTGTGTGTGTGTGTGTGTGTGTGTGTGTGTGTGTGTGTGTGTGTTCTGAAGAAGGAATTTAGCTCCGATGCCTTACATGGCCAGGCCGGTTTTTGCTTGCTTAACACGTTCTATACCATGAACTCGGCTGCGCTGAAACACATGAAGTGAAGTGAACATGTTTCTTTAGTATAGGCTTTTCCCTCCTTTTAAATGAACAGGTTTGTGATTAAATTACTGGCTAATTTGCGTACTAAGTACTTAATCATGTAAAAATAATGATTACCCACGGTTTACTGGATGCCAACAATGCCGGATCACTCCACAGAGACTTTAAAACAACCTGGTTTAAACTCTTCTCTGCTACTCCGGCTAATGCTGCACACAGAAGACAGCTTATGATGCCTGTGTAGATGTTGGGAACGCTGCACACAGGCGACAGCGTATGATGCCTGTGTAGATGTTGGGAACGCTGTACACAGATGACAGCGTATGATGCCTGTTTAGATGTTGGGAACGCTGTACACAGATGACAGCGTATGATGCCTGTGTAGATGTAATAAACGACTAATAGTCTCACTCATTCCTGTTAATAAATATCACTTTTGTATAAATGCTAATTTGTTACATTCCAAAAATGACAGCTTTTACTTCATTTCAGATCATGAATTATAATGCAGTCGAGATTGTCCTATGACTACATACACGTAAACACGGTACTTATCATTGCTTTATATGATGAGTCACTTTGACTTTCCTGAAATCGTATGTATTATGCGGTTCTCCATTTGCTATACATTAGTATAGCTGTAAATCAATGCGTTGATATATAGCATATAATAAGTACATCGCCAAATTATGTTCGATAACATCGAGGTATGACACGAACGAACAAAAGGACCACGCACATCAAGGTTAATTATATGTCTGGGCTGTGTAATGCGACTAGACGCCGAGTATACAAGTTTGTTTCAACTACATGTATGCCATAAATATTAGTAGTGTTAGTAAAATGTTTGTATTGACCCGACCGCTTATATCCATGTATGTATGTATGTATGTATGTATGTATGTATGTATGTATGTATGTGTGTGTGTATGTGTGTATGTATGTATGTATGTATGTATGTATGTACGCATACATGCATGCATGCATACATCTACTCGAAACCAACCGACAAACACCAGTATCTCCTCCCAACCAGTTGTCATCCAAAACACTGCATTAGGAACATCCCATATAGCCAGGCACTGAGGATACGCAGAATTTGCTCCGACTATGAAACATTCCTAAAAAGGTCCGAAGAGCTATCTAAACATTTAATTTACCGAGGCTACGACAAAGATCTGATTGCAGAGGCAACCCAAAGGGCTAAACAAACAAACCGCGATGACCTACTAAAATATGGAAAGAAGGAAAAGGCTGATAGGGTACCATTTATCCTAATCTATCATCCAGACAACCCCAAAGTAGGTAAAATCATCGGGAAACACTGGCTCATCGTGGAATCGTCGGATGCACTAAAGTTAATCCTCCCAAACAAACCTGAAGCAGCCTACCGGAGACCAACACAACCTCAAGGACATCCTAGTCAGGGCGATGCTAACGCCAATCACTAATCAAGAAAACCCTAGTCAATCTGGCCCCTGTGGCGATGAAAGGTGCAAAACTTGTCAACATATCATAGAGACCAGGACATTTTTTAGAACAGTGACTAGAAAAAACTAAACATACATGGTCCAAACAAAACGTGCAAAGCAGAGAATGTAATTTATCTCATCACATGTAAGATCTGTAGCCTTCAGTATGTCGCAGAAACTGAAAAACTACACAGGAGGATCAACCTTCATAGATCTGACTGGATGACTAAGAAGCTGTACAGAAACCCGGTCGCAGAACACATCTCCTTCCCTGGCCACACTTTCAGTGATATGACACTTATTGCAAATGCTCACACCCCCAACTGGAGTTCCGAAACCAGGAAACAAAAGGAATCTTACTGGATACGCCGCCTTAGAACATTGAAACCAAGCGGTTTAAACTAAGAAGACTAGAAAAAGACAGCCATGCACAAATTAAATTATTTTTTGCAGCCGACACATTTTCTTCTAACTAATTCTCTAAATTTTGCATAATAGCCTATAATTACTAATATGACAATGAAATATCCGGGATATAATTTGCGCTTACATAAATTTACATAAAACAACAGCTGTCGTTATGGCTCGTCGATTTCTAGGTCAATAAAAATATTTTCAAGCATCCGCAACAAGCTGAAATAAACTAGTTGAAACATAATAAATTTAAAAGTTTAATTCCTGTAAAAACAGCCATGTAACATTTGCAAATAAAACGGTTTTTGTGTTTTGTATTTGTCTTTGAAAAAAACCCCATTAAGAGTCGAAAGCGCTCAGGCTAGTTATATACTAGTTTTGCACTGTTCGTTGTCAGTTTATTGCAATTATCTTAATCAATCCCTGACACACGTGATCCCTTGCTTGATCCGGTGCACTTGAAAGGACTGTTATTCGCCATATGATTTGTATTCTTTATATATATATATATATATATATATATATATATATATATACACACACACACACATTAAAAGTAACATGGCATTTAAAGTGTTGGTATAAAGCAAATTGATAGTATTGGTATATCATTTTGCTTTATACCAACACTTTAAATGCCATGTTACTTTTAATGTATGTGGTATAAATATAGAATATATGTATAGTATGTACGCTGTATCAATGATATACCACGAGATGTATAAATTTTTCATTAACAGGAAACGAGGCTTGCTGAGTTCCTTTTAATGAAAACTTTATACGAGTTTTATATCATTGATACAGCGTACATACTATACATATATTTTATTTATATCACATACAAATACATATATTTGCCCTTTGAACGGAGTTCAGATTTACTACAGGCAGCTGCGTATTGACCTAGTGAATGAACTCCTCACATTCCCAAGTGTGTCCGCTACAAAATGTAGTTCTATGCCTTTTGTGGCTATTTACAATCACCTTTGCATATTGATAGTTGATTGTTTTCTTTTCTTTTTTTTTTTTTTTTTGGTTTATATTTTTCTCCACATTGATTAAATCAATATAATACACATTTATGATGTAAACATGAAAGATGGTTTTAATGATAAAAGTAGAGCACTAGCAACATTTGGTTAGCTACTCCATTCACATGAACACCAAGAGCAGCAGGGAGTGTGAACAGACCACTTGCTTGAATCGTCACTAATTAAAACAAAAATATGGTTTCAATAGTCACCCCCCCCCCCCCAATTGGGTTACTTTATTTTTGAGGCGTGTTCGATTACGACCCGGACACACACTCGATGTCATCACCCTCCCTGCTGCTGTAATTAAATTATTAATATATCCAATAATGGAACCACACTCACCTAGACTAGCTCGAGAGAAACTAGAGGCAATTAAAAAATATCTACCCGTCAGCGATTCTGTCAAGCAGCAATTACAAGCGCGTTAAGAGTCTCAGGTGGAATTTGCAGAAGGTGCAGAACAGTTATTTAAACCAATTATCGAACCAACGAAGAAAATTGTTGCAGCAACTGAGGCAACACAAAAAGCTCTTGAAACGTTACCTGGCCGTCTTCGGCTAATTCGACCACCACCACCTCTGCAACCTCCTCAACCACCACCTGAAGTTCAACCTCAACCTGAACCACCAAAAACTAGAACCAAGATAATAGATAAATTTACGCCGGAAGGTATTTCCGCCATCAAAGACCCAAATCAAATAATTAATATTGCCGCGTATGGATATTATCAGCGAGAAAAATTTGTAAAACCTGAATATGTTGATACTCTGAAATCTGGCGATTGGGTCAGGGATGTATTTCGCATTGCTACTGATACTCCGCAGATCAGATCTGAGGAAGATGCTAATCAGTTTAACCTTTTTAACCAGGCAGTACACGAGCATACAGAACAAATGAAACAAGCAAGAATATAAAAAGAAGAAAAAATGAAGCAGCAACTTGAAAAAGCGAAAAAACAAACAAAAAAACAAAACAAAACAAAACAACGAAAACAACGAGAACAAGAACAACGAGAACGAGAACAACCACAACAACAACAACCACAGCAACAACAACAACAATCAAGACAAAAACCACGACAACAAAAACAACAATCAATCCAAATAACACGTGATGAAGAATATTAAGATACTCCCTGCGCAACTGGAAGTGGTATTGCTACTTGAGGAAGTGGATTTGTTACTCCATGTCTCAACAACGTTGTCGCCGACGTAGACAGATTTGAAATTCTCTTGGGGGGAAAACGCGCCGGTAATAATCATCAACGAGGCAGCTGCTATTTGTCAACGATTATTTACAGGCGGCATCATGGACATTAATGTTTACCGGGCTCTCATCAATGAAATCGTTGATGATTACCACAGTGATTAAACAGTTAGATGCAATAACTAAAATAAGATGATTACAAATAATGCTCAGCGTGGACCGACCATGGTCAGGGTGATAAATTCACGATTACCAGTATACAAAGCGATCTACGGTGATGGTCTTGGCGATGTTGTTCAGGGTCTATTCAGAAGGTTAGCCCCAAAAGCAATACCGATTGCAAAGCAACTGGGTATGAAGGCTATTGAGTTATTGGTGAAAAAGTTATTAGTGCTGTTGGTGATGTTGCCGGAAAAGCGTTTTTGTCACCCAAGGATAGACTAGCACGATTAATACGACGAAAGCCGCAGCCAGTAAAATTACCCAGCACTGAAATCATGCCTGCAAATGTTAGTTAAATAATAAATCAAGCTGCAAATAAAAAACTAGCAGATTTGGCTGGTGAAAAAGAAAAAAATATAACCGCAAGTTTAATAGCAGTAAGTGGTCTTCGTGTTAGAAGATAACAATAATAATAAAGATGTTCAAACGTGTATCTGATCCCGCATTTGACATGGACGCACCAGTACTCAAAGATGATTCTGTGCGCGATTATCAATATTATTGTTATGAAGCACGACAGCCAAATCAGCGTGGACGAATTGAATTACAAGTTCAGGATGCAAGCAGATATTTGTTGCCTGCTGAGGCATTTATTGAAGTAGAGGGAGAAATTCTAAAAACAGATGATACAGTATATGAAGATGATTATGGTGTTAGTTTTGTCAATAATGGTATTATGGCATTATTTGACAGCGCCACGTACATGATTAACGGAATAAACATTGAATCAATCCAGAAAGACGATGATGTTGCCACGACGATACTTGGCCTTGCGCGATACAGCGAGATGGGCAGGTCCATCAATGATGTTTGTCAAAGACTCTTCTGATTCTCCCGAGTATAAACAATACGAAATAAAACACCAAGAAATAATGCCGGAAATGCCATCGTGGATGTAGAAAACATGATTATTAATCTTGATCCAGATTTTAGCTTAAGATTTGGAGCACGCCAATCAATGCTGAAAGGTGGAAGAAGAACATTTTCGTGTGCGATTCCACTATCACATATTTTTGGGTTCTGTAGAAATGTCCGCAAACTTATATTTGGAGCCAAGCACACAGTTGTACTCGTACGAAAGGCCACTGACAATGATGTAATCTGGCGGTCTCCCGGTGATGCTGGTAAAGTTATACTGACAAAGCTTTCATTGTGGATGCCAACATTAACTCCATCGTTCGCTCAAGAACAAAATGTACTTTCTTTTATGAGTCAAGGTTGTAAATCAACGTTATCATGGCTGACTACGACCACAGATAATGTTCAGAGTACAACTAATGGTGTATTTACATGGCATATATCATCACAACAAGGTATTTCTGCGCCCAGACATATATTCGTTGCTTTCCAAGATATGACGCGGATAAACTCACAAAATCACAATATAATGATATTTGACAAACTCGGTGTTACTGAAGTTTCTTTGAGGATAAATGGACATCAAGAACCCTCCGAGGACATATTATTAAACTTTGATCATGTAGCAAATGCTTATCATCGGTTGATGACATTCATGGGACGTTATCAGAATATTGATTCTGCTTTGCAAATATCACAGCTGGATTTTACAACGCTGTATCCAATCTGTTACTTTTCTCTGGAACATTTAGATTTGTTTAGACAATCTGTCGTCGATATGCATTTTCGAGCTCGTGTAACGCGAGGAGCTATCGTCAAGTACAGAGCAATCGCTGTTATACTCAGCGATAAAACAATGCTCCTTGAAGGTGTTGGTGGACGAATGAGTCATTGATGCACCCGTGGAAAACATATAATCGCTTTCCAAACATGTAATTAGATCGCTCATAAAAATTATAAATGTCATATCATCATGTTAACTTCAGACTGACTCCTGGTCAGATTAAACAACTACAATCAGCATAAAAAATAACTGTGGAACAAAAATATTACTAGCGCGAGAACAAATCACAGGTGGTTCAAATAAACTATCACTGACAGAACGTCAACTCAGGCACTTCAATGAAACCAAACAATCAATGACCGGCATACGACTTAATCTTTCTGTGGGTGCCGTTAGCGACACCGCTAAGACGGGTTGTATATTTCCACTTCTTGCTGCGTTACCGGCAATAATCTCCGCTGCAGCCCCAGCTATTGCAAAATCTGCTGCGTTGGGCGCTGTTGGAACTGCCGCTGGGATGGCATTAAAGAAAACAATGGGTCACGGAATAAAACTTCCAAAAAAGGGAAAGGGTCTGAGACTGCCAGGAACTCCACCGTGGTAAGGAAAGGGTTTAAGACTGCCAGGAACCATCCTGTGGTACGGAATGGCTTGAAGGCTTCCCGGGACACGTTAATATTTCCCATGTCCAATTTTGATTTACTTGATGCTGCTGCGCGATTAAACATCAAAAACTTCAGAGGTGTTATTATGCGTGATCAGTTACCGCACAAACCCAACATTGTTGAACCTGGTATCATTAATCTCGATGAAAGTTCACGTCCTGGTACTCGTTGGGTTGCATACGCGATTGATCCACATGGAATTGTTTATTTTGACTCGTAAGGGTTGGCACCACCAAAAGAATTTATAAAATATGTGAGCAACATGCAAAGAATTCCAATCTGGTATTCAACAGTACCAACACAAGCATTAACGGATCCGCCAATATGTGGCCGTGAAGTATTCGCTGTGCTCGACGCCGTGTCAAGGTCGTCAATGCCACCTCATAAAGTCGTGCACGAGTATACATCGTCGTCGACGTTTTAAATAGACCGTAAAGTATAATGGTAGATATTTACGGAAGATCAGCTAAAACTAAAACCTAACAAACAGGTGATTTATCTAAGTATGCAACTACTGCTGATCATCTCAGGAATGAAATTGATAATCTTTTAAATCTTGCAAGTGTAGATAGCAATGAAGTCGTTATTTTTCAGGATAAACAAGGGCGATTAAAATCAAGTAACATCCATTTAGCAGACATCATTGTACGAATTACAAACGCGCTCAAAGACAACATTGTTATATTTGATGAAAAGAGTAGAATACAAGACTCTGGAAATTCAGTCAGCGATTATATAAAAAAAAAAAAACGGCAATGCATTTAATGGTACATTGTCATGAATCGAAACAATATTACCAGCCTTGGAGGCCCAGCCGCAGCCACAGACGCTGCAACAAAAAAAAAAAAAAAATACGTCCATGATCAAGAATCCAAGTTCATATCAGTTAATGGTGGTATGATGCGTGCATTTCTCGATATGAATAATAATGGAATTAATAATCTCAGAACACCAGAATCAGATTTTGACGCTGCAACGGAGAAATACGTCGACGATAGCAATATCCCGATGACGACATCGTTAACGACAAGCAATGATGGAATGATTGCATTTAGAACTGAATTTTCTAATCACGTACAAACCTTTCTGAAATTTCTTAGAAACATAAATAGAGCTATTAATGATTTTTTTGGAAATCCAGTGGTTATTGACATAAAACTCTCCGAAATTAACACACAACTCAACGATATTATCAATGGAATTCCTGATATAGTTTTAAAAAAAACTAATCTGATTAAACTTCCTCACAAGCAGATCATCCAACAAGTACACACAGTATTATCAGGATCATCAACATGGTCACAGCAAAATAACACTATCAGACATCCCGCGGAAGTCACTGGTGCGTACAGGCTGTCCGTGTTCGGCTCTGCAGATTTTAGGATATTTACCACGTATCCATGGCGTCATTCAACCGATGATTTTTCTGGGACTGTGTCTATTGTGTTAAATAAAGATACCGAAGAAATATTTATACTGGAACCATCTGATAAAAAATTAACCGCAGCGTCTTACTGGTGGTGTCTGGAATTTGTCGCTGAAACACCTCAATTAATCACTTAAATTTTTTAATTAGTCGTTAAACTATAGTATAATGGTCGATGTTAACCACTACAGATACGTCAAGTATTTGAATTGCAAAGCAGATTAAAATATATCATTGACGAGTACGCAGTAAAAGCTAAAACATATCGCAGGCGTGCAGTTGTCATTGACGTAGCTATATATACGGTGTCCGCTGTTATAGCTGGAACGGGCGTATTACTATCAACAATAAAATAATAACGACGATATCGCCGGCAGTTGCAACGATCGGTGTTTCAATAACAACAACAATAGCAGGTATTCTTAATATCGTTGCAAAAAAGATAGCTACATGCACAATCATAAAATTACATGAATACGAAATAAAATTACATATGGCGATGATAGCATACTCTAAAATATCATCGATGATTTCGTCGTACCTCGATGATGCTAAAATATCATATGAGGAGTTCATAACGATAATTAAGACTTACAATAAAGTATTTGATGAAAAAATAGATTAATGAAGCGAGATTACCTACAAT
The DNA here is from genome assembly GCA_016617855.1 of Megalonaias nervosa. Classification (NCBI taxonomy): domain Eukaryota; kingdom Metazoa; phylum Mollusca; class Bivalvia; order Unionida; family Unionidae; genus Megalonaias; species Megalonaias nervosa. The sequence goes on from JAECUM010018768.1 coordinate 43,256, forward strand.
TTAATAATAATAATAACAATAATAATAATAATGATAATAATAATAATAATAATAATAATAATAATAATAATAATATTAATAATGTCAACGCCGAACGAATTACTACAACAGATCGTCACTAATACAACACCACCAAAAACCACAATGATATCAGCAAGTTCAACAAATCCTGAGTTCAGTATTAATTTTCAAACTGCGATTCCAGCCAAAGAAATAGCGCTAGCACAATTACGAGTTTATTATAGTTGGCTAAACATTAGATCAAAACCGTTTGGTGGGCCGCAAACAAATAATTCACTAGTATTTGCAAATAAAAATAAACCCGACGGAACACCAGATTGGCAAGTTGTAAGTATTCCCATTGGCAGTTACTAAATAGAACAACTCAATGAAGAATTTCAGCGCAGAATCAAATCTATAACGGGCAAGGAATCCAAGATAGCAATTACTGTTCACGAGCCAACGTTGTCATCCGTGATAGAAGTAAATTCTACCGACTACGCTGTAGATATATATATATCAATCATCGATCAGAACTGTACTGGGGTGGCCAGAAATTCCACCGGTTTATCAAGGACCACAAGAACCAACCAAAGATGAATTCCTCACGACTGAAAAAAAAAATTCACAAAGATTCCAGAATATAAAAATCTATATCCATGGACAGTTGATAAATATTTTATCGATGGTACCGAAAGAATTCCTCATCTGAAAGAAATGTATACAGAGGGACCTCCAGAATGGCTCTTTTTGTAAACAACCCATTATTGACATAAATAAAGCAAGGAATGATGAATTTGATCGAGTTTCCGTCGATGTTAAAAATTTAATCACCAGCATAATACAACACTACAGCGAGGACACAAAAAAGTATCATCGAAACAATTCATCACTTGAATCAAATTGCATCAGATTTTGATTACATCAATCATGTTTTAACTAAAAATATACATTATAATTTAAAATTGATCCCTCTATCTAGTAGATATATTCAAGAAATAACCAATAATCTTACATCGATAATGAGGGTTCCTAATTTTGTTGATATCGATGAATACTTTCCACGAATTCTTGAATCATGGAGAAAAATAAATCCGCCACCGGGTATGCTCAAACACAACAATGATCCATACGGGGATGGCCGTCATATGTCACCAGGAATTGTAAATATAACATCGACGATCGCAGTCAACCTTGTTTGTGACGTCATTGATGGCAGCTATCAAGTAGACCTTGAAAAATCCAGTCAGGCCCAACAAGGATACATTTTATATACGTTTACGCCGCAAGTTTCACCAGGATTCTTAATTATATCAGAACCAATTAATCCTGTTTGTCTGAGATGTCATAATCAGCTATGATCAAGGATACATTTCAAACTTACTGACCAAGCCGGACACTTGTTGGATTTGAGGAATGGATTATTGTATATAAATCTTATGTGCGTTCGTAGAATACCAGGAAAACATAAAAAGAAAAAATTGTCAAATAAATTATCTGAATAAATATTATTCTGAGTAAATATTATTATCAGAATAAAAAATAAATATTATTATCCTGAATAAATTTTATTTAGATTCTGACTAAAAAAATAAATATTATTATTCTGAATATTTTTTTTTACTGCAGTCAGAAATGAATTATTCCTCTTGGCAGACTCAAGGTTTTTGTTTTGTCATGGTGACAGCGTTAGTTTCGTTGTCACTAGTCACTGTCACTAGTCACAAGCATCACTGACTTCACAAGCAGAGATAATCTCCCTCAACTATATTCTACGAGCATTCACAATCTTTTTTGTTTCGTATTCGTGAGACAGTTCTGATCTATTTTTTTCGATTGCGTGTGCGAGGGGAACAAATAGTTTCATCTGCGTATCCGTAACTATTGCCAAGGATTGTAACATTACTTGCTGAATCAACTTTATGAATCTGTAATTTTTTGGTAATGTATATTTATTCTCAAATTTTCGTTGTTGTAATGATTTAAAATCACACACAATTTTCTGAGGATTAAGTTCATCAGATATTTTTATCCCCTCATGTTGTAATTTTTCAATCCAGAAATAATAACATTAATATTTTCAGAATTCATTATATAATAAATATTTGTTTAAAATAAAAATAAAAATATTTCTGAATATAAAAATAAAAATATTTCTGAATATAAAAATAAAAATATTTCTTAATCAGACTTAAAATATTTCTGAATATAAAAATAATAAAATATTTCTGAATATAAAAATAAAAATAATAAAATATTTATGAATATAAAATAAAAATATTCCTGAATCAGAATAAAAATAAAAATATTTCTGAATCAGAATAAAAATAAAATAATAAATATTTCTGAATATAAAAAAAAAAAGTTTCTGAATATAAAAATAAAAATTAAATATTTCTGAATATAAAAATATTTCTGAATCAGAATAAAAATAAAAATAATAAAATATTTCTGAATATAAAATATTTCTGAATATGAAAATATTTCTGAATATGAAAATATTTCTGAGTCAGAATAAAACTAAAAATATTTCTGAATATAAAAATAAAAATATTTCTGAATCAGAATAAAAATATTTCTAAATATAAAAATATTCCGAATAAAAAACAAAAAATAAACAGTAGCGGGAGCGGTTACCATTCCACGGGGTTTCTTCATTGGCAGTTGAATCCTTTACCATGAGGTCCTTGGGTCCTTCTATTGATGACTTTCCTATAGCGGTTATGGGCACCCTAAGTTTTTGTTTTTGTTAAGGTCTTTCTTATGGCCCACAGGCCTTCCATGAAGATTTTTCTTTCGGCGACGATTCTTTCTGAATGTCCTTTTGTGGGGTATACCCTTCAGTGAGGTTGAGAGCTCAAATTATCGCTACTGTTTATTTTTGAGGGCTTTCATGTAGAAGCCCCATATCAATCCCCGGGGAGAGTGCAAAACTGCACTCGCCACGTTGTTCGACGTGGTGAGGATGTGTACATGGGGCTTCGCCCCAACTATTTTTAGAAAAACCAGCAAAATGCCCCTCCATCGACAATGTGACAGTCACGGAATTAAAACTCTAGACCTCGAGTTTGAGAATTCGCCACTCTAACGCTGCGCCACGGACTCATACTTACAAGTATACGTTTCAGAAATTATTATGAACTTACCTATGCTGAATAAATAAACTGCAGTGAGAAGTTACTTCAATTTCTAAAATAAATCTCACACGTTTCAAAAATTATTATGAAGGTACCTATGCTGAATAAATAAACTGCAATTTATTTTAATTTCTAAAATAAATCTGCCGGATGTCGTTGGGAGTTCTGTAAACAAGTAAACACAGATGTCGCGTGACCCATTGAGCGGCGGATGAGTGTGTACATACATATGCCTGGAAGGTCTAAAAATAACTTACCTGAAATTCACGCAAAATAATATATATCAAACGTATGAACGATCTGAATTTATCAGAGTGAAAAGGTGTAAATATCCTTTTCTCTTACAATTATACTGATCCACTGACTACAGACAATTAAGTTACTGAATACCACACACAAAAAAGAAAATAAATCACTACGGTCATGTAATATTACGCAGTAAGAGGAGGGACAACTGCTTAATTACTCTATCAGAGAGAGCTTTGCTTGACGAAGTTATCTCTCTCTTCATGTGTGTGATATTGAAACGTGATTCTTGGTTCGTATTTATTGGAAAATGTTGATCTATATATATTATCTGCGACACTTTTTACTGAAACACGGTTAATATCGAAATATTTAGCAGCTGCATATATCGAATGACATATTATTTCTTCGCCTGTCTCCACATTTACAGACTTAATAACTCTTGCGCTCTTATAAT
>JAECUM010018769.1:0-45534 GCA_016617855.1 Megalonaias nervosa
ACAGAGGCCCCGGAAGTATCTATACCAGGATGACTTTTGACTGGTTAAGCAAAAGCTTGTACTGGACTGACCCCATGTATGGTTGGATAGGAGTCATGAGCACAAGAAATACCACTTTACACATGTATAGGATACTTCTGCATGAGAACATCGAGAAACCACAGGGGATAGCGCTTGATCCATTCCAAGGGTGAGTTATCTCGTTAGGTATTTGTTTCTTATTTAACCCTACGATATTATTTTTATCACATTTTTGTCGTGGATGAACAAGCCGGTTTAAGATAGCTTGATGCATGCCCCTTGATGAATAAGTCATATTCAACTATCGAAATTGTACGTGCTTCTTGGTCAGTTTTCTCAGTTTTAGAAACCAATAATTGCATGTCATTAGTATATTATATATGTATTTATTTAAGAATTTATCATAAATAACGATCATATATTTTGCGATACCTGAAAACTTGGCTTCTAACATTTTCCTAATATTTCGCAAACCTTTGCACACGGAAAATCTTTTGAATTTCGATAAAACCCAGACAACCCTACCAATAAATGACCCAAAAATTAATGGAGAGAAACTTTTGTCAAAATAAAATTAATTTTAATATATGGTTACAAAAGGGTCCCTACAATGCTGCAGACGTTATTGTTTTTCTAACTTGTCAGTGATCCGCTTTTACGACGTTCATCTGATCGTATTTATCGTATTTTACACAGCAAAGGACAATGGTAGAAATAGCAGAACCATGGGGTAAAGAATACCAGCGTTGTTTCAGTTTATGAAATATTACTAAAAGAAACTCTATGTTACCACTATTTAATGTTATTCTTGTTGTGAAATTGACATATTTGTTTATGAAAAAGCAATCTACATTCATAAACAGTATCTTTCTCACAAATGTCAGGTATTTGTTCTGGACAGACATTGGTAGGACGGTCACGATTGAAAGGTCAAGTTTGTCTGGTGAAGATCGAAGAGTTTTAATCTCTTCTGGACTCATTATGCCCCTGAGTATTGCAACTGACTTCCGTGCGGAGAAAATCTTCTGGATAGACGACGAAAGAGATACCATTGAAACTGCAATGTATGATGGAAGTGACAGGAAAGTTATCAGGCGTTTAGTACACGCTACGTTATTTCATATTGAAATATTCAAGGTAAATTGTCTGAGTTAGCATTGATGTCACTGAGTCATTTTATTTCTTTTGGATATAAAACCTATAAGAAAAGAAATATTATAAGATATTTTATTCGGACGCAGCTCATATCAATAGTGCCGTTGTTTCTAGGAAAGCAGCCTGAGCAAGGATCAAAGGCACGAGCAGTTAAACATGCTTTTTGGCACAAGCGTTATAGATACTTTCTCATATCGTGCTTGTGTAGGCTGACGACATAGCTTTTTCAGTTCAATTTTTTTATTCACAACAAGTAAGCAAATAAGGGATAAATACTTAATACGCACATCCAAAAAGTTCTTTCCCATTCTATCTTATCTGTGCTCATCAGTATTCAACAAAGTTAATACGTTCTTACGCGTTATGATCTATGCCAGAATGAGATTTTTAAGACGTACAATTTCAAACAGATTGTGAACAAACATTGTCCACATGTTTTTTTCAATAGTCACCGTTCTTAAGGCTACCTTTCCAAATAATCTAAACTTTATTAGTTTGTATTGTCTCATAATGTATATATTTTTGAAAGACGTTCAATTCAGCAGTAATAAATATGTACATAGAAATCAATGGAACCTCTGTACATAACGTTTGTAAAAAAAAAAAAGTTGCGAAAGTTTTGATAATTTGAACACATGATGTTTCAGGATTAATTGCTCCAACCAAATCCAAATAACATTAACTGAAACCTTCTCGGCAAATGCCAAAAACAGGTTCCAACCTGACGATGAGTTAAATATGCTCACTTGTATAAAATATCAAATAATGAAAGCGACAAAACATTTCCAAGCAAAAACAAACCAACACCTCATAAAAAAGAAGAAGAAGAAGAAAGCAAACAAACGAAACACCCACAGCGAAATAAAATTTAAAGACACATTAATGAAATCATAACTGCATCTCCATGGTCATTGGTGAAGTTTTCTTTATTATCAATATTAAGCCTACTTGTACTTATATAAAGAAACAATGGTATTCAACAAGTCGAACCTTGGTAATTAGAGCAGTTGAGGTGTGTAACTGGGTTGTTTTTTCCACAATTTACACCAGGACATTTACACTTGTTTGCTAAAAGATTAGTCAGGTAATTAAATCTTCACCTTTACGCTTGAAGGCAATGAAACCAAAATGCTTTCTACCACCGTACTAAAATCCGAATGACTCATTCTCCTTCCAGTTTTGCATTTGTCAACTGTTGTATGGACATTTTATTTCGAGCATAAACGGCACCAACGCGTATCTTAAAAGTTTGCTCATTCTGATATAAAATAACAACAACAAAATATAAAAACGACTAAACAAAATAGACAAACAAACAATACCTTGCCATACTTCCCACACAATAAAATAAATTCATGCCAAGTGACAACTCAAGAACAATTCCAAATCATGTCGAGGTGTACATGAACGAGTAATGGAGGCGACACCTTAACCTGTCACTCTTTAATTCATATAATATTAAGATTGAATTCTTAAGCTAGGTTAAAAAAATTAAAGATTGCTTATGAGCAGGTCTGAGGTGATAACTTTTTAAAATTTTAAAATCTCGAACGATGCTTTTATTTTCTATATTTTAACCCATAACCGATATGTATAAACGAGTTCAGAGTTAGTCTGGAATCTGCGGGGAAAAATCCCCCAGAGAAACTGATCCTGACAACATTTTTGTTCTACAATAGAAAAATTAATGATTACTGAGGAAGGATTACCCAATACGTTGAATGCACAGCTATATAAAATAAAGCAAAAGTTTACAAAAACGTGTTCGTTTTCTTCTAATTGATTTCTTTTACCTTTTCAACCAGGGACCAAAACATATCAAAGTTAGCAAAATGTCTTGTAGGAAGTTTCATACGGATCACCATAGTGTATGGCTTGATCTAAGATGCACATGAAAAGCAGATTACATGGAACAGGTTATACAGCTGTCTGACATTTATTTACAATTACACCGACAACCAAAAATGGCAACTTAGAGACGATAATGTAATTGTAATAGATGCTTGTGATGAATTCGATAAATTTTAGAATTACTTTTTAGTGTATATCAGGGAACAATACTGATAGAAAAACGAGCCATCACTGAAAGTGTGAAAACGAAAAGTACACAGCCTAACCAAGTTGGTATTCAATTGTAGATATTATGAAATATCTCTGAGTGATAGAACATTATGTAACTCTGTTTTAATGATCTATGTGTAAATGTTAGATTTGTACTGTCGTTTACTCTTAAGATAAACAAAGATATAACTTTTTATTCTTTAAAATGGCTATCATCGTATATTTTTCTATGACTGCTCTCCTTGTGAATTATATATCCTTTTGAATTTTAACATATTTCTCTTCATTAATATATATTTTTGCATTTGTTGTTTTTCTACATTTTCCTTCTTTTTATGTACGACTAATTTATCAGTTTAAAGAAATAACTTTCAAAGATTAGTTCAACTTAGTATTCTATTTTTCCATGACTCTTGATATAATAAAAGTATTCTATACACCATCTTTCTTTAATCACTAAATTAAAATACAACTTCGAATTACGATCGTGGATAACAAATCGTTTTCCTTGCAACGCTTTTATTCCAGAGCTGATGACTTCATTTGGTCACAAACCTGTTGACCTATGATAAGTATTATTGAATCCATCAATAAAGTTTGCTGGTTACTTTCAAGCTAAATATTTCTGGTCATGAAGGTTCTATGTTCCTTTGATTAGTTTCTCAAGTAAGAATTTTTTATTATCCACCATGGATTGATATTTAGTTAAGAGACAATACTTTCAGGAGGGTAGTAAAGATGTCCTAAGTACTGTTTTTCGTTCACGTAGTTAGGCTTTGTCGTCATTTATTTCAAATTAATTGTTATATATTTAAATAAGGGTAATGTTTTATTTTTTCTGTGGTTGTTACTTTCTGAAAAATTAAATAAAGATTTGATAGTTGCTTTGGGTTCATGGCTGTGATTAATTAATTTTTGATCATGTGTGAGGGGATGGGTAAGGTATTTGCTGGTGGTGGTCTGAACCAGGTATTACATCCCTATTACACCTTGTGTTAATAACTGCTTTGTGTTAAGGATGACTTCATTTACGTACAATCTTTCCATACACTGATTTCATATGATTTCGTTTCGAATAGGACGCTAAATAAAATGATGCATTCATCCATAAAGTTATATGTATTTTGCAGAAAAGGTTTCTTTATTTCAGTATGTAACGGATTAGAATCAAACTAAGAGTAATGCACCCAATTATCACATAGTAGGTATAGTTTTCCTATAGTATGTGCAGTTTCATATTTTTGATATTACCACACATTAAAATATCACTTTATGTGATTCTGATTGGTCCAAATAACCCCATGAAATTATTGTGCAGTATCCTCTTTACTGATTGGCTGGGATCGTGGGAAAACGATTTTAACCCCTCCTTCTGGAATGTTTTGTTTTGAATGAATATTTTTGGCGGCCATTTTTTTAACTCGACTCACGAAAGGAAATTGAGGAAAAATCATCTCGGCTGTCTGAATATGGATATGTTACCCCACAGGGGTTTGTTATGTCATGTATAACAATATCATCATAAGAAAAAGGCGTAAAACTACAAGACAAGAATAACAATAAGAAGTAAAAATAAGGGTATTGCTTATTTGATAGCGGGTGGCGGGGAGGGGGGGCGGTATATCTGTAACATAGATATAGAATCCACCGTATATACAAGCGTGGTTTAAATGTTAACTTACAGAAGTAAATAAACTCACCTCTGTTCACAGAAGAATCTGGATATAAATGAGTCTCCTAACCGACAAAACTTTATCCAACCACAGCATCTTTACGCAGTATATAGGATGCAAATCCGACTCCAAAAGAAATTTGTTTACGTCTTCTGTACAGTCTATTGTTCCAAATCAAATACTGTAAATATCCGGCACAAATGCATTGCAGTAAATGTGGGAATTTTTGCATCCAGTAATCTTATTTCACATGAAAATCGCAACTTGTAACATTTAGTTCTGAAAGTGACGTTTTAGGGTAAACATGTACTCTAGGCCTACTGTGTACCGTATCAAACAATAGCAGCATCACATCGCATTGATCATTCTGTTTTGAAAAATGGTTTTGTCGTTATAAAATGTTTTGTTTATTCGGATGGAAGCTTTTTCTTTGATTTATAGTTTGTAAAAAAGTACAATCTACTTTTACCAGTTCAACTTTGTTTGGGACTATATTTTATGCACAACAAATGAAAGGTGCACCGTCTGTCAGAATAAACGAAATTATTCGTTCTTCTTTCTATCTAAATAACTTCCACTGCAATAAAAAACTATGTGATAAAAAGAATCTCAAATGGGTAATGATATAATATTAAATTTATGAAACTCGTTGAATAATGTCCGCTTTTGCTCGCCAAGGCTCGCAAAAGCTGGACATTATTCAACTCGTTTCATAAATTCAATATTAGATCATTATCCATTTGAGACCCTCTATATATTAGTACACAGCAAGTGACGTGTACATTTGAAAAAACCCATTGTGGTAAATTTCGATATTTTAAACGCAAACGGTTGGTTATTTGAAAGAAACACAATCTTAAGCCGTTAACTGAAGCTCAAACATTGTAAGTGATGGCTTCATAGCAGGGGAAGCAAATTCTTCAATGAAACAACTTAGATTCCTTTCATTTGTAACCACTTTAAGACAACACAGTCTTGTACATTTTTATTTTCTCTATTTTAATGGAATTAAATAACAATCTCTTTAGGAGTTTGTGTACGTCTCCGATGTGAACAGAAAACAGGTTATCATCATAGACAAGAATAATGGCGGAATGAATCCGCTATCTTATGCTGGTCATACCCCATATGCAATTGCATTTCATCACTCAGAAGCGCAGCCGACGAAAGAAATTGGTAAACACACACCTACACGCGAACGCATATATGTTCAATCGCAGATTTAAAAATTCATCATTATATTATTCGATAAAAAAGATATTGTCTAGATCCTTACTTTTGTTTAAAGAAATTAAATTAGGTGTTGGAAGATTAATAATATTTTTTGAAGAATTTAATTTTCCTCGATTTGTGTATAAAGTTTCATTCACATCTGGATACAGTAAGCGAGTTCCCTTTCTTGCCTACCTAAATATGTTTTGCAAGACTGATTTTAATTTCAAAATGAAACAGTCCCATTGTTTTCTCAATAGTTGTACGTATAAACAGCATGATGAAGTAACATAATAACATATTAAATATTATTTGTATAAAGGTAAATACGAAGCTATTCAGCTGATCACTTGAATCCGAGCATATTCAAATATTAAAATAAACCACCTGTTTCCGACATATTCCAGGACTCCATTAAACGTGCACATGAACCAAATAAAACAAAAAGAAAACTATCTTAAGAAATGTACAAATTTTAGCAAATATATCCTCCGACAGATTCCAATTACCAAAAGTTGGCCAGTTAGAATCTGATTTTTCTTTTTCAGATTATTGTAGCATGATGCAGTGTAGCCATATTTGCATCAGCCGAAAGAGAGGTGCTATTTGCATGTGTAAAGACGGATTTACGGTGAATCCAGACGGAAAAACATGCTCGGGTAAATTGAAATTAAAGAAATGAAAAAGTCTCTTGAAAAAATAATGTAGTTTAAAACAAGAAACACAAATTGTCAAGTAATATAACCAACATTGGTACTTCCAGTATATAACGTAAATAAATATTTATCTTTTTTTATTTGTCAAACAAATATAGATAATCAATACATTATTATTGATGTAAGCTGATCGGAAGAGCTTTATCATTTCTGATCACACTTGACTCAATACATCCCGTGCCATCCACTGATTTCAAGATGCTAGACTTTTACCGAAAAATGAAATGTAATGACAATGCGATGTATGAACGTAGATAGTCATACATATATACATTCATACATACATACATACATACATACATACATACATACTTACATGTATTGATATATAAATTTGTTGTGTATATGAGAGTATACATGTATATACTTGTGTTATTAGTTCTGTCGATAGATACATACGTTCTTAGTTCGGTACGCTATTTGGTTGCAGGAAGAAACGGAAAAGGGGTTATACAAATTCGGCAAGGACAGATAGCACTGAAGCAAAGTTTAGAAAGAAATTAATTTCTCCATATTTAACATATAAACTATAACTTTATTTAGAAATCACACTATTGCCATAAAGATATTCGAGACAAAGAATCATATAATACGTACGTTTTGAAAAGGAGAGATTTAGTAGCACGATTTTCGTTTATGCCGCTAAAAAAAACTTTGGCAAACGTGATGTAATAGCATATTTATAAGAAATGATATTATTTTATAGAGGATAGTAAGCTATTCCACCGTGAATTGGTTATGAGCAACTCCACTTCGATATGTGTTGCGGATATCCATGCAGTCACCTCGATAGGCTACCAGTCCACTTGCTTTTTTCAAACAACGGGTATCACCCACATTGAATTGGACACGTCCCGAGGAGAAGCCATCTTCGCGAATAGCACAGGATTATATTATACAGCTATTCACCATTCTTCTGCTTATCGTCTCCTCACTGTATCAGGGAAAATAAGCGGTAGTTCTTTTTATAATGTAATGATTTCCAATGTCGCAAGATGCTGCCATATGTGGACGTTAAAGCTAGACAATATGAAACATTTAAGTTCATAAGTTACAATTAGATATGATATTATTTTTTTGTTTTTAATGGGCCGTTTTTATCTTCAAATTAGTGAATACCTTGGTGTTGAAATTTATATGTCATCTTAAAGCGCGAATGATTATCTGGAAACTTATTTTTAGTTGTATGTTCTAATAGATTTTGGAAAACCTTTGCTGATATGATCTTGCTGTAAGGCTGATAGACCAATTGTCAAATATATGCACTGTTTTGTTCCATTCAGTTAACGATTGCTTTTGTATTCAGAATTGCAATTTCTTTAAATCAAACGGGACTTAGTTTTCACATGACTATCTCAGGAAATGGGCTTCTGTTTAATTATTGCTTATATATTTTTGACAGTTCTTTTTCTAAAAACTGCAACTGTAACATTGTTATGCATTTTTCTCAGAAATAATCAAGAATATCATTGCATAGACATTGTGGCTTTATCATTAACTCTATTGCTATTTTACCATTTTGTTATACTGGCTAACATTACACCAGCAATAATTTATCAGCCGTGATGATACTATTATCGGGCAAAGTCATTGCCAGTTTTATTATGTTCTGTGTTGCATACATAACGAGAGTGTATAGGCGGTAGCAAATCATTGCAGCTTCTCAAATGTTTCATGGTAATCACTTTATGTAAATACTAAATCATTCCATGATCACAGGTCTTAGTTTTGAATGGATCGACCGGAGTATCTACTGGAGTGAGGAGGACACAGGAATAATTGCATTGGTATCCAAGGATAGAGGTATCACTTTCACTATTCTGTCCAAACTGGACTCACCAAGACACATCTTGACTTTGCCTTTAGAAAGGTAAGGGTGTGGAACACGGAAAATGAAGATGATTATCAGCATTTAGTAAGCAAGGTAGCCATATCGATACTATAAACGGTGAGCCGGTCTTTTTGTAGTGTTTGTATAAAGTCTGCGTGAATACCCTTGGTACCATATAAGGTTCATTGTCAATGATTAAGATGAATTGTTTAGCATATTATGTACGATTCCAAGTGTCTGTGCAAAGATTTCGGATCAGATCGTTTGAATTCGACAACATTACAAGAGTAATTACATTTATCTCATATCATCAACAAAAAAATGAAAGTGGTCACATATAAAACATAGGTATTATATAATTTATGCTTTACTATTCCTAAGGTACAACGTAAGTTGTTCTGTTGTTTAGATATTTGTCCACATTTGTGATAATGTTTTCTAATTAGTGGACAATAATGAACGTCTTTTATTTTTCAGTCCAAATTGTGTGTCCACACTTGCATAGACCTGCTAGTGTGCACTTCATTTAATACATTCAATACATACTAAATACGCACAACCTGTCAGTGTGAATTCAACATATATATCTTGCGACATCTTGAATTTCCAAAATATACATTAAGGAACTAATATTTCCTTTAATTTTGAAAGTATATTGAATTACTATATTCGTTGATTTTTTAATTCACCTCACATACTTTAGTTTACAGGTAATTCTTTGATTTTAAAATCAACGTTATTACCATTCCAGGAGGATGCTTTGGGTGTCTGGGTCCTATCTGCACCGTATAGAGTCTTCCAGATTCGATGGCAGTGATAGAAAAACTGTTGTTGAATTTTCTTCTGGATCTAGACCTGCAGCGATCAGCGTCGATACAAAAAATCAAAGGTATACGGATCAAATATTGATATCCAGTGCTTACAACGGGGGAATACTGTCAGAGGTTGGAATTTACTTGAAAAACTTGCGATTTTTCAGCTAACCAATATTACCAATTCAAAGTGGAAAGAAAACTGCGGATGCTAAGTTGGAACCAGTCACTATTAAAATTATTAATTTGTGAAACAATATTTTCGGCCATTAACTCCCAAAAAGAGCCATCTCGTAAAGCGGCAATACATTACATACCTTGATTTGTCAAAGATAATTATGACTAACATATTATAACAAATGATATATAAATTCACTACAATAATGAAGAGGTATTCAATTCAAACAGAACACATTGACATCTGCCTTGAAATTGCTTTTCTTACAGATTATATTTCCTTGACAACACAGACATCACGAGTTGTAATTTGAACGGTTCGGATGTGAGAAAGCTTACAAAGGCACCCGCCGACACAGAGTCGGTTTATGTATATAAGGTACGTATTTAGTTACAGAATTTAAAGAAAAGCCCAAACACTAATCGTACCATTCCTGCACATCCACTGTAACTTATGCAGGTGTTATCGAGGGTGAATATATTATTATTATTTTTAAATATAAGTTTCATTGTGAAGGCAACTAATTATTTGATAAGTTTTGGCGCCTAATGCCGTGAATTCTTCAAAACTACTTTTCCTCGTGCCAGCAGCAAACTCTCTACAGACAGAAAGACCTCGCAAAATCGATGCATACAGCTTGGAAGTTTTCTACCTAAAACAAAGTTAAAGGAGTTTCTCTCTTCCTTCGGCTACAAAGTTTCTGATTTTTCAATGTTATTACTTTGCGCCTTCACACACTTAAGCTCTATGTTACATAGCTGCAATATTTTGTAAGTGCATGTCTTGTGTGTGATATAAAAACTCACTTTTATATTGCTGTACAGTTTCCTCTACGTCCTGATACATACAGGTACGTTTTCTATATTTTCTAGTCTTACCATCTATTTCATAGTTATATACTTGTCGCTTTACAGATGTTATCTGTATAAAACGTCATTGGGCCTTTCTTACAGTTAACAATGTCTAACAGTGGATATTGTAGCGTCCACATCGTAAGTAACAACAATACCTCTTCTGTGCCTTTTTTATCCTCCTGAGGAAGTAGCCGAACCATGGCGTGCTACAAGTGTAGGAAGCCACCATCCTCGACATTCATCTCCAGCTACTTCGAATATAGCACAAGAGACGTCGGTTTTACTACCTTTATCCAACGATGTCGAAAACTTTCTGTTTAGTTCCCTCGATGTTATTAGATCTTACTATAATGTAAGCAGACTCGGCCGGCTGGACTAAAGAAGTTTTCTGCCGACTCCCATCGGAGTTCTGTCCGACTCATTACTGTAAAACACCTGGCTGGTCTAAAGTTCTGATATCAGGTGATCATAGACTAAAAAAGAAGATACTTTCAACTGGTTCCCGTCTGGCAGAGTTACTGATATTTTGGGCTGCTTATATGCTCAACTACATGTCCCAAACGTATACCTACCCTTTTCTCACTATGCCTTCCCTCGAATTGTACTAGGCGGTCCTACAAGCCCCACGCACCAGTTTTACATCTGGATATCCAGCAGCTGGTGAGTAACGTTGTGACCGTCTGCTCAAAGTTGAATCTAGTATGCATGACGATCTTTCAACAGGCGGAGCACGGCTTATCTTTTCCCAACCAGAATCTCACAGGACATACGTGCGAGTCTGTTTACAGAATGGCCCACGTCTTAAACATAGCGGCCCAATAAATTATTGGCAACACCGTAACAGCAGCTACGAACTTACAACTGGTGGAATGAGATGCAATGCTCTCTACCACCACCGTATCTTAAAAGTCAGCAAAAGGCCAAGCTATGTCCGCAATCTTAATCATCTTATCTCCTCTTTGGCGATCAGTCTGACAGAATCCGTAAACAAGCCAGCAAGGATACCTTCTTTCCGTCCCCCACACTATCTGATACAGCGGACGGATTTGCAAGGCAATCAATAAAAAGATCGCAGGGACGTCCCTAGAACACAAGCCACCTGGAAGCATTCATGCCGAATTTACAAACAACAGTTCTCCCGAACTGCAGTGGACAAGAAGCAAAGGAAGTGTGGTCGTTTTTGCAGAATTACTCTCCAATCTTTCGCTGCCAAATGGGGAAGATTTGCCATGACGACATAAGGATCGGACAAGTGGTCTCCGATAGAATTGGTATCACATTTAGCTCACCTCCTCTTTTGCCCGGGGTTCTTTCAGTTACAAATGCAGCGTCTTCACTCGGTCGTCAACCTAAGCTCAATCAATCATCTCATTTGCGCTCTTTGGTTGACGATGGAATGCACCTAAGGTTCTGAATGCCGTCCATTAGAGACTACGCAGTCAGGAGGTGTGACTTCACGTCCCCACTAAGATGGCTTCCAGGAAATTCCTGTGATTCATCTACAAAAACTACATCCTACAAAACAGCGGTCGAGTTATATCTTGGAGCAAGACATGATATCACTTGTTACTCCCCTTCTCATTATCAGTCTCATTGTCAACAAGGACATCTCCGACTTCACACCATTTCAAGATTTTGGTCATCTAGCTCTGGAACTCAACATCCAAGTAAACAGAGTATATCCTCCTCAGGAACAAGAGTCAAATTAGTACAATGGTAGATTCCTTGCTTATACGGAAGAATCAACCCGCTTTGAATTCCTTCATGTGCAGAGTTTGCTCAATACAATAGCGGATGCCTTAGTCCTAGATTGCCTTATTGGGCTCCAATTACAATGATTCTATGGTACAAATGAAGACCGCACCTTTTACCATTGGACCAACTTTCACAGTCTGTACAAAATGGGTTCCATCTCGAAGGTAGTGAAACCCCATTGAACTTAAGTAGAGGATAGCTTTTTATTAGTGGCTAGAGAACCTACATGGGAATGGAGTTCTCGTTTTGTCCAAGAACTCTACTGTGGTGACTTAGTTCAAACAGCAAGCCTGAATCAAGACCCTAGATCTTTATATTCTTGTTTGGGATTTTCTAAAGTGGTGTCTTCAACGACAAATCGACGTCCCAAGTCGACATATCCTAGTCCGGCTAAATGCATTAGCGGACTCGTTATCCAGCAAGAACCAACTAATACGAACGGAATGGTCTCTTCAGCACTCCGTTTTTACTCAAGAGTTGCCCAGTGGGACCGACCCAGGGTGATTCTATTTGCGACCAGGTGGGATGCCAAAATCCCAACCTTTTTCTCACCAATCCCGGATCCAAAGGCCGCATGGGTAGTCGATGCTCCAGACTGGAACAGTCAAAACGTATACGCTTCATCTCCAACACCTCTGATTAAGATGATACGGATAGCAAACGAATGAGAGCGTTGCTTAATCCTGATTACTCCACTCAAATGGGAAATCTTGGATCAACGACCTCGTTAATCTCGCAATAGAATCTCCATGAAATCGAGATATTCCCACATGTGCTCAAGCAACCAAGACGGCGGGTGTTTCATCACAGCCAGAGTGGCTCCACCTGCATGTCTGGATCTTATTAAAGTGCGCTCTCGGGAACAAACAGATCTCACAAACAGTGGTAGAGAAATCGCTCAAGCCAGATGGCCCTCCAGACGTGCGAAGGCAATTGAATATATTCTCACAGTGGTGTGCACAAGAACACTTTATATCAATGCAGGCATCCATACCTCAATAGCTTACTTCCTATGGCTCTTATACGAGAAACAGTCTCATCAGCAATGTTTGGTCTAGAGCTGTATACGCTTTTTCGATTAACTGATTACGAATTCGCATGCAAAATCCCTGTGCAAAGTATGCTTTTATGGGATACATTTTCATAAGCTCCTGAAGAAAGACCCAACTTGAACAGATAACCAAGCGAATCTTGTAAACACACTCATCATATTCAGATTATGCAAGTAGATTTCATATTATTGTCAATTACGCATAATGTGTATGTAGGTATATAGTACAGAGGTAAAAGACGTGGTTCCTTGCCCAGCAGAAGTCTTGGATTCTTTTCAAATACACGGATACATTCTGAACTTTCAGGTACGTTCCAGTTCACTCGTTTCTATCTGTTTGGTACGATCTTCGTTGTCTATTTTTATCAACTTGTTTGGTGTACTTAATACATGTTTTATTTTAATATAGCAGAATATGGCTAATAGTGAAAACCTCCCACCCTCCCCCGATATGTTGTTTAAGTATGAAAGATAATCTGGTGAAAATCAGACTTTCTGTAACAGTGTATTTTCTATAATACGCTTTGTATGACCCATGATAAATAGGGAGTAATCTGGCTTTAGTGAATAGAATCCCATAGTAAACAAATGTAAACCATAGCAAACCCAGTTGGTTGATTCGTAATCCTATCTAGTCAATACAATATCATAAATGTTTTTGTATATATTCCTAGCTCCATCTAATGTTAAAGATGCATATTTACAGGGATATTTGCTGATTCACTACTGGTCTTCATCAGCTTTGCAATCGATAATAAATTCCTATTCAATCGAAGACTTTCGTCTGTATCACGAAAATCCCAGCCAGTTTCAATCAATGCGTAAACTAACAGCTGTGAAGGTCTTTGATGACAGACTTCAACCTATCAGGAAAGGTAACTTACCAAAGTAATGTATTAATTAGGGACACTGTCTGCTTTATAACTTTGTATAGAAATAAAAGTGCAATCACTAGGTTGAGAATTTAACAAACAACGCATATCTTAAAGTGTAAGATAGATAACTTTGGGGATCGTTTGGCATCCATTGTATGTAATCTAAGCTTAAAAGGCAAGATAGATAACTTTGGGGCCCGTTGGGCATCCATTGTATATAATCTTGAAGGGCAAGATAAATAATTTTGGGGCGAGTTGGGCATCCATTATATATAATCTAAGCTTGAAGGGCCAGATCAATAATTTTGGGGCGCGTTGGGCATCCATTGTTATATAATATAAGTTTAAAGGGAAAGATATATAATTTTGGGGCGCGTTGAGCATCCATTGTATATACTATAAGTTTAGAGGGCAAGATAGATAATTTTTGGGTGCATAGAGCATCCGTCGGATATAATCTAATCTATATAGCTTTGTTCTCAACGCTGTCAAATACTCCAATTATTTCCTGGTTCTCCTATTTGAATTTGCATATATATATATATATATATATATATATATATATATATATATATATATATATATATATATATATATATATATATATATATATATCACAGAAAAGATAAATGTAACGTATATCATCATTAGCCAGGCATTTTAAATCTTTACTTAAAAAAATCATTAATACTCTCCACGTCCATGTGTAACCATATATTTTAAGGATTTCACTTTTTACCTTTGTCTTTAATTCTATATAACTTTGCCTAATTGTATGCTTTATATTGTAATACTTCATATTTTCGGTTACTTGGAAGGGTTTATTTTCATAAATTTTTTTTATATAGTTAGAATTTTGCTTTTTAAGAACTTAGGTTTTAATTTGTGTTGTGCTGATGTGTTGTTAAACCGAAATATATACACACAGGTCCATGTGAGGAACTCAATGGTGGATGTGAACAGATTTGCATTGCCACCGGTCTAATTAATAAGGTGTGTCGATGTCAGTTTGGTTTTCAGACTGATACTCTAAATGGAAATTCTTGTTCTTCGTGTAAGTATAAAAACCAAAATGTGGACAAATGCATTCGACTTTGTACATACATACATACATACATACATACATACATGCATGCATCCATCCATCCATCCATCCATCCATCCATCCATGCATGCATGCATACATACATACATACATACATACATACACGCATATGCATCCATACATTCATCCATACATACATACATACATACATACATACATACATGCATGCATCCATACATTCATACATACATACCTATCTGACTGCCATGCCTACCTACCTACCTACCTACCTACTCATCCACCCACATACATACATACATACATACATACATACATACATACATACATACATACATACATACATACATGCATGCATGCTTACATACATACATACATACATACATACATACATACATACATACATACATACATACATACATATATACATACATACACATGATTAGTTTTGCTAAACCGTTCTTGTTACAAATCTACAGCTCCTGTATACAACAACTTTCTATTAGTGTCGGATTGGACCCATAACATGATATATCAGCTGTCTTTGGACACAAATGATGTTCAAGCGGTGGACATAAAAAGAATTACAGATCCAACAGGCATAGCTTACGATTATACCAGAGAAATTGTTGTGTGGGGATCGTCATCAGAACAACAGATCTTCGCCATAAACATCAACGGTTCATCGGAATCATTTCTGCTTCCAACAGGAGGTAGGAGTTAGCTTGCAATCTTTACACAACCGAGATTAGAAATTTCAACAAAGGTAAGAACGAAAGCTAAATATTACGCGGCTAGATTTAAACAACTGCAAAGAATTGCAAAACATCGATTACCTCATGAAATTATAGTTCTAATGTAACAATAACAATTATTATTTTTGACAATTTTTTCGGCACGGTTCAAATATGAATATCAACAACGTTATGTTCTCACGTGAAGAAACATCGCCTATCCATGGAATAAATAGATCGTATATGACAACCATAAAGTACTAGGTAGTATGCTTATAACTTAGCGATTTGCTTAATGTGTAGTAATCAATTTTTCTGGTAATTAACAAACACACAATCCGAAGCAATGAATATATAAATAATTGCAGATTTGTAATGTGAAAAAAGAGTTCTCTCTGTTTACCTTTCAGACGGGTTTAACGCATATCCAGAAAGGATTGCCATCGATGTTTCAACAAACAACATATATTATACGGCCATTAGTGTGAATAATGAGAACAACTCTCAAACCGGATATATTGCCGTCTTTTCTGTTCATGGGCTTCACAAAAGACTTCTCGCAGGACTTGAGAACCCCAGAGCCATAGATCTCTACCCGTCAAAAGGGCGAGTTATTGTGATTTTATAGCTAATTGTTTGTTGCATTATTCCAATACATTTCTAATGAGAAAAGCTGGTATTTGACTTCAATTGCAAAGCATGAGCTGGTGCTAGAAATACAAGTTTCCATCGAGTTAATGAAATTTCAGAACAAGTATTTCTTTTCATCCCCTAAATGGGGCGGTCCTGTAAGTGATGTACTATCTTGTATATTGTTTTCATACTTGTATTGTATTTTCTTACTTTCATTCCTTTTCATTCGAATCAGGACATAATCCATGGGTTGCGGGGTCTATACCCGATCAGATTATCCCAGATCAGCTGTTTCAGTATGTCCATGGAAAAGTCATTTGTCTCCGATTTGCAAGGCATTGTAAAGCCCAAAACGTGTTAGAAATGCTGTTAAAAATATAAACAAAAGAAAAGGAATTCGAATCTGCGTTGTCTCACTTGTTTAAAAACTGTTCTTCATCCACTGATAAACTGGATGTTTCAAATCGTCTATATACTCCATATATGCTTTACAAAAAGATATGTAAATGTTATTTAGTTTGATGACAAAAGTTGAGAAAAGTTGTGTCATTAATCTTTGATCATACATCAGTTCATAATCCGTTGTGCTAATTGTCCTACACAATCAAATATTGCATGGAAATACAACTCGATAGTACTAAGTGGTGTTCTTCTTGAATCTGCTACTTACTTTGTAGAGGAAAACGTTGATTTTCCTTCAACGAATTTTGTTGTTCATTTTGTCGCACATTTATATCTAAAATACTATTACCAATGTACCTATTTATGCAGCTACAGGTTGCATGTAAGTAAACTTGACTTACTAAATCACCTTTGCTGTGCAGTAAATGTAACTAATGTTTACGCCTGACTGAGAGGAATTCCAAAAAGGGCACATATTGATGGGAAATTCTTGTTAGTGATTGCTCTAGATTAATATTTTTTAAAATTGTGTGTGTGTGTGTGTGTGTGTGTGTGTGTGTGTGTGTGTGTGTGATTAAATTTTTAACGTAGCTTTAACAGTTTTTCAATCATATCGCTACGATGTCTGCAATGTGGCAGTTTATAGTGATGTCTAGCGCTGGGGTATCATGCCGCAGACATGTAGCATCATGTCCCATCCAGTCACATTATCCTGACACCAGGCCGACCAGTCATAACAGTAACCTCTTAGTGCTGAGCGCCAAGCGAGGCAGCTGTTAGTAACATTTTGTTAAGTCATTGGTATGACTCGGCCGGGGTTTGAACCCACGACCTCCCCGCTCTAACCACTAGGCCACCGGAGCGGCCTAAAATATTTTAAAAATAAGGTATTTAATTACTCAATGCATAATAATCATTCACTTATGCTACAACCGACTGTAACTAGATACAAGCATGAAAAGCGGCGTTACATGATAAAATGTAATACACCTAGGCATTCTTCTTCATGAGTTTTAACCGCATTGTTTTCCTATTTGTTTGTCATGATTTGAATATACTGTCTCGTAGTTTTAGGTATGAGAAATGTAAATAAATATATTGGTTTTCCTTATATTAGGCATCTGTTTACATAACACTGTATTTGTGAGTTACAGCCTGATGTTCTGGACCAGTTTCGGATCAGATCCTCATATAGGAAGAGCTAGTATGGACGGCGGAAATAGAATTCGTTTTATTTACACCGCTGTAACATGGCCGAATGGTCTGGCGATCGATTATACGGGTAACACTGCCTATTGCAAGATAGTACCTATTTTTGCAGGGTTAGAAATGGTGATATGACTTTGACTGTATTAAATAATTACTAATTCTTTCTAACAAACACGTATTTGCCCGTTTATTGAACTAGCTGATACAAAGTCTGTGACTGTTTAGTAAATTATCAGTATTGATGCTGCATTTTGAACATGGCAGATAATGAAGTGTTGCAAGATGAAAAGTAGCTAAGGTACGATCCTTTGCAGAAGAATGTACTAAATATTAAGCGCACTACATTGTTGTATAACTTAATCTACAAACATCACAAAAAAAAGGATCACGCGTAGCAGACCTAGGTAAAGGACGTGAAGTGAAATTTACGACTTGCTCATATTCCTTGATGAATTTGTTTAAAATTAGCATATTTTGTAAAAATGGTGATTATAGATGCTAATACATGCAAACATCTTGCAGCTGATCGGCTGTATTGGGCTGATGGCTACACCGATAGAATTGAATCCTGTAAATTGGATGGAACTGACAGGAAGTCGGTATTTCTCGATCATGACGCGCATCTGATGGACATTGCCCTCGACAACGCTGGAAACCTTTATTATACTGCCTGGAATAGACCGTAATTTCCAATTTTTTTATGATAAAGGCGCACTATTATTATTTTGTGAAGATGGATAGCCGAACTTACGCTAAATTAAAAAAAATTAATAGTCTCTATTTTCTATTTCCTTATTCTTGTTTTCACTGTTTCTTCGTTTTGGGGTTCTTATCAAATTCTTGCGGTGTTTATTTAAAACATGTATTCAGGCAATGTCTGCTAAATTTCTATGAATGACTCAATCGAATGCTTCTGATGAGAACAATTCAGTAAGCGGAATACGACTACAAGAAGGAGAAAATAGAAATCCTTTCAGATTTAGGGGCCGATGTTTACGTATAAAATTATAACACAGAAATCTGCGATGCAAATGACTGAAATGATACTTTCCACGAAAACACTTGGCTGGGAGCTTGACAAAAAATTTTCTTTTCTCTCGCTTCAAAAGTTTGAATGATGGTCTACTGAATAAAGCTGTTAACTTTGTTAACTTTTTAAACTTTGATACTGGGATGATTCTCGTCGGCATTGTTCATTTAAAGGTCGTCCACGGAATTATTTGTATTCCAGACCATTTCTTTTACAAAGATGGCAAGATGTTTTCTGAGTTGTTAGCTGAAAATGAAACAAGTATCTTTGAGACTCACGCAAGATATTTGACCGACAATTTCAAGAGCTCAATTGCTGTTCCGTTGAGGGAACGAAGATATTGGTCTTTCTCTGAAATAAACACATAGAAAAAAGCACGTAAATGTTTTAAATAGAACTTAAATAGGAAATTGTGAATGTTACTTCACTTTTTATGGATTAATTACGAAGAAACAATGTTCAACTACATTATTGTGTATTTCAGATACATTACAAAACTGGTATTATCAGGGCCAAGTAAAGCTGAGCGTATCTTCGAAAACCCCGAACTTGGTCGATTGGATGCTTTGGATATTTACACTGGTGGCATTCAACCAAGTGTGTTTGTATTATACTGAAAGAGTGAAATAATAGCTTTACACAATAACATCTCTCTCTCTCTCTCTCTCTCTCTCTCTCTCTCTCTCTCTCTATGCGATGACAAGACACAATACTCAAGCAACATGACAATATATCTTACAGTACTACCATTTAAATATACCCGTGTTTTCAAAGAAGGGGATATTGTGTTATATTCTGTCCATATATATGTTCGTACGCAAGTACGGCTATACGCGTGTAAGGTCATTGAATTCCTCTAACACGAAACTTGGGTTAATGTTAGATATATGAGTTTAAATAGTGCGAACGCTTTTGGAATTACTTTCACGCCCCCATTGGGCCCTATATGGGTCTAGATTAACTTGCGATCAACAAATGACAGATCGAGATGCCTGGATTATGTTTCGGGGTCTTTCCTAACACCCCCCTCCCCCAAGAACTATTGAGATCTCCATTATATAACAAGTTCAAAGGATTTTCACCCGTGGTCCAGCCAGCTCCCCGGGGTCTTGGATTTGAGCCATAACTTTAGAAGCTATTGATATCCACACCCTATAACCATATAAACACTTACTGCACATGAAAAGCAAATTTAAATATGCGACTTATATTGGCTCTGGGCTCCATCCTTAATTACACCCCTTCAAAGAACCTAACTTGTGGGCCATAACTTTGGAAAGTATATTTTAGCCATCTAAATACGTTGTAGACAGTGAAAGACAAACGCAGGTACCCAACTGACATTTGCCCTTCGAGCAGTACTGACCTTCAAGGACCTATCCTAGAAGCCAAAACTTCGGGGTTGAGGCCAGGCCCTGTATTCACGAAACTCCTCCAATCCACACTCACACTCAAATCTGAGTTTTCCCTCAAATACCCGAGTGTGCCCTCAAATCGTGATTCACTAATTTAAGATGACGAAACCACTCAACTCAGCTTGAGTATTTCACTCAAATCGATCAGATAGTGTCTTACCTAACTTAAGGAATACACTCATAAATGGCATACGCACATTGCCTAACATAGGTGCCGGAGAATGGGTCTAAAAAGAACTAAGGTAAGGCTAACCTTACACGATGTGGATGATTTAGAACGCTTTCAAAGATTCAGATTTAGAAAGCACACAATTTTAGTTTTGGTATAAATTTTGGAACGTTTCCTATCACCATTAACCAACCGGTCTCAATCACTTATGCCGCAATGTCAGGTGCTCAGCTCCCTTAGATACTTTGCAAGTGGAGCCCATATGCGGCTAATCGGGGAAGCGCAGGGATACGTGTTTTAAGTACACAAAAATCTACTTATTCTTTAATTTACAAGGAAAGTACTAAAACATATTAGAGAAAGAATTTGTTTATTATTAATTAATTAATTAATTATTATTAACAAAGTCGTAAAATAATATCTGATGAACAGTATTATGAAATATTTTGTCCCTAAAATATGATTTACTCTTTCTAGGACACGCCTTGTGCTCAAATAACAATGGAAACTGCAGCACATTTTGCATACCAACGATGCACGGGAGAACATGTGCATGTGAAGATGGTATTTCCTTAAGTGAGGATGAGAAAATATGTTCTAACGGTGAGTCTCCTATAATGATATAATACTTTGACAAAGAGAATAATACTGTAAGTCACTTGATGTACACAGTCCGGAGCAGTGATAGTGAAAACATATAAACGGAAAAGCAAACTTTCCCATGAATTATGACATGAAAGCAACCTTATATAACTTTTCGTTTCGTGCCTTCCAGATAAACGAGTTTCTTTATTTGTTTTTGAAGTGATATTTGATGCAGCTTGATGACTCATAAAACATGCATAACTTCAATAAAAGAAGAGAAGTCCTTTTATAATCGTGTGAATTGTTTTCGAATTCTTTCAATAATCTCCTGATATTCATTTCTGTTTTATGTTACATTTGTCTTGTTTGCAAATTGTTAGGAGAAAAAAGAAAATGGTATTTGTCACCCATTACTTCCAATTTCTTTATGTAACGAATAATTGTCAATTTACATCAGGGAAGATTTTTGTCAGAACTTTGTTGGAAATTCGTTTTGGTAATTATTCAGTGATGGATGGTATAATCATTATTTATTACAGTGATATTGTCCACGGAAAACCCTACGACATCCACTTCACCAAGTACGTTCCCAGCTACTATAAAAGTAGAAACTGGCCAGACCTTGACCTTCATTGCCGTTGGGGTATCAGCAGGGTTCTTTGTCGTAGCCGTTGCTGTTATTCTTACCGTCTGCTTTTATCGGAAAAAGTAAGTACATTATGTAATAGGGTATGGAATTTCAACATCTGACACCTTCTACACAATGACATGCATTTCGCTTGCTTTGTTGGTACTACAAATCATACGATGTGCTTTACAAATAAGCTGATGCTACATACTATCGTACGAATGACTTGTAATACCGTGCTTCCACCGTTGAAAAAAAAAAGGTGATAAATGATTTTGCTTAAAAATCCGTTTTGCACCAAGAGACTCGACAATAGGGACTTTGACTACTTTCTGCTTTTCTTTTCCTCTTAAGTAATAAGAGCATTTACGGATTCACTCCCTTGAAAGAGATGACTGAGAAACTTGCATACATCTGTCATGGTCTTTATGGAAAACAAAATCTGTACATTATTCAGTCATAGCGTGCAAAATGCTCTATCAACTTTTACACTCTGCTTTGTACAGACGAGTATAAATTACAAATATTCGATAATGAGTCACCGAGCCTCTTTTGACTTTAGAACTTATATGATAACAAAAGTGAATATAATTCCTTTGCTAATTTTGAATTGGTCTGTATCATGTCATCTTTTGAACAGATTGTATATCAGAAGTATCAGGCAGATGTATACACTGGCTTACATTTCAGAACCTTTGCATGCCATGGAGGAGGAGGAGGACGATTAGAGCGTATCCTCTCAATGAAGGACGTTGACGTTCATCCTCAGAGACCAGTTTCAACCATTTCGGATGTATACGCTGACATTAGTGACGATCAGCGCAGTTCTGAACCAGAGTACATGACAGTTATTGCTGACAAAACAGGCGTAGGGAGTGCGACAGCCACTACCAAAACTGTTGAAAGTGGATTGGTGGATAATCAGTCTCACAAAAACAAATTGTATGAGAGTAAGAT
This sequence comes from Megalonaias nervosa, assembly GCA_016617855.1. Lineage (NCBI taxonomy): Eukaryota > Metazoa > Mollusca > Bivalvia > Unionida > Unionidae > Megalonaias > Megalonaias nervosa. The sequence goes on from JAECUM010018769.1 coordinate 23,020, forward strand.
TTCGGACTATGCAGCCCTAGACAAGAGCGTGGTAAATGCTTACACAAGAATGGAGGACATCCCAAAAGGTCAGGTTTCAGAATACGAAGCTCAGGCCGGAAATGAGGGAAATGATTGTATAAATATGAAGGACATCTAAAATACCAGTGTCAGATAGATTTCAAAATAGAGTTGTCCACACACATACATGCAATTACATATATATCTGGACTCGAGCAAAAGCCGCATTTTAGTATTCCATAAATTAAGACTTCGTTTCTTTGAATCTAAAGGTCATGAAAAAGAGTTTGGTTATTATTATTATTATTATTATTAGGAGAATGTGGTCTAAATTCCGTACAGAAGTGGAGTTTAAAAATTTTGAACTGTAATCAGAACTGTTGCCATTTATCATCATTTATCATATTTTTTAGTTTTATTTTCTCCTTGTTTTATAATATGTGTTTTCCATCAGTTAGATTTACTCGCAAAGAGCCAAAACAAAACTAAAATATGTACAAAAACAATATTCCTTTTTGTCACGAATTCATCTATTAAAATCTTGGAGTTTTTCATTCAGCTGCAGGAATCACTGATATACGTTTCTTTTACAGCCATTCAGTTTTGATTTCCATAAAAAGGAAATATACTGCTCGGATTAGCTTTCTGGAGCTTCATTACTGGAAGAAAATGGAAATCTATAATGTTTCAGATTGTGCTGCGGGAACAAACATTATACATATTATGTTTGGATATGCCGCTAAAACAATTATATTTATGTTTATATCAAATATGTTTTGCATACATGCATATAATATTTAGTTGGATACATGTTTTCATAATTTCTGTAATGTTTCATAGTGCTTTTACCATAGAGATGCCCTTATAAAAGGCCAAGAGAGAATGTCAAGGGAGGTAACTATCCATGACTGTAAAATGATTTTAAGATTTTCTTTACTTTATCTTGTAGCTATTTAACTATGTTTTGCCAAACTAGGTGCTCGGAACTTTGCCCATTTTGTTTTAATTTTTAGCATTAATCATTTATGGGAGACAAGCTATATTAATAGTTTCATTATTATTGTAAGTACCCCCTCCCCACACATGCGAAGGACAATAATTATTTTAATGGGTACTTTTTTAAAAAAAAAAAGTTTAGGTGTTTATTGCCTTAAATACATATAAGTTGCAGACTTCAGATTCTCACTTCCTTTTTTCAGATAAGAAAAACGTAATTAGTCTTAGTTTAGAGATTTCTCCTAGGTGTCTAATACATTAAGAAGCAACAAATTTGGAAATTATTCCATTTACTTTTAAAGAGCCTGTAATATGTTATTTTTATACAAAATGAATTATTAAAGATGGTGTGTCTTGGATAGTTTAAGTTTATTTAGAATGTATGCTAATTTATAATGTTAAGATTGGTTTTTTAAAAATGGTTTGATACCAACTTCATGCTACAAGATCATTTATGTAGAAAATAAATACCCTTTAAATTACAGAAAGTAATATTTTTGTTTTTTAGAATAAACATTCGATAAAATGCTTTGATTGAAAATAATTTTGGTATTAGTTATAACCTTTAATTCCTATGCATTGTTGCATTATTAGTAATTTATTCGGTATTTAATTTCAAAATACAAAAATTACAGAACTGTGTGAAGTTGGTTAGCTTTAATTAAATATAAATGTTTTATCATATATCTTAAATTTCTAAGTTGATTTGTGTGTAGTTTTTCTATATCGAGTGATTTTTAATTTTAATAAAGAATTGCTGCATTCTAGACTTCAGATTCTGGCTTCCTTTTTCCAGTTCGAACCCAGTACCTCTTCGCTAATATTAGCGATGTAACAACTTCATCGCAAAAGTGACAACGCCCGCTAAAAGGAGGCCGGCATAATGTCTTTCTCTCTTTTTATTTATCTGAGAGGTGTACCATAAATAAATTGGACATGACGAAAAGAACTCTATTCAATAAACTGGCAACGGGCAAAAAGAACCATTAACATCTATGTGTGTGTGTGTGTGTGTGTGTGTGTGTGTGTGTGTGTGTGTGTGTGTGTGTGTGTGTGTGTGTGTGTGTGTGTGTGTGTCTGTTTGTGTGTGTGAACTATGCAATCATATAATAATAATAGTTTTAATTAATAATAATAATAATCATATATTATCAATAAACCATTTCAGATAAATATAATAATTCAAACGGCAATTAAAACATTGTGCAAAATTTATAATCGTTTTATCATGTTTGCATCATATAAGTGAGAAGAGATTTTGCTCCGTTTTGAATTCAACTTATAATTGATATAATGGCATTCTTTTGAGAAACAAACACATCCGCCTTGTGATGAATTTTCTATTAACAACAGATAGAGCGAGAAAAAAATGTTCTCGGATTGAAATTTATCAGTTGTCATGACCTCCTTTGCAATTTGTTAACTCTGAACGCTTTTCTGGTTGGTTGCTTGTCTGTCTGTCTGTCTGTATATTTTTATAACAATACTATACCACTCTATAGATCAAGCACCAATTTACCTTGTCTGTACTGTATGTTTAAATAAAGACACAGATAAAAGAAACAGATTCCTATTTTACACAGCAATTTGTTTATATCCAGTTGAAGAACTTTTATTTTCGGTGATCCTCCCATTCACCACCACCACCCGCACATACACACACATACATACGAACAAACATACACGATTAAGACATAAGAGAAATTACGTTTCCTCCAAAGAGTTAGAGCATCATTCTTTCATATTATGATTAATCAAACCCACGTTGACGAAAACAATTTTTGTGTTCAAGTTTGACTTGTACCTAAACATGGATATTTTGTTGAATTAGCCTCACCATGTATTTTAGTGAGACTCATTTGATTGCTAATAACATTTTTACGGTTTGAAATTGTTTGAGGATTTAAAAGCCTTTTGCAGTAGGCACTTTTCGATTTTGAAAAGTATTTTATACCAAGATGTGTCGTGTCACAGAATATTAAATTCATGGAATGGAATTCAAAGGTTTAATAATATCACATGCAAACCGCTCTAACTACCTGGATTATTTATGTGTCATAAATTTGAAAATTGATTAGAGATTGTATTTTATTCCATACCTGTATTGACCTTGATTTGTTCAACTTTGTGTCATTTGTGTGTGAACGCCATAACTTAGACATGATTTTAGTATCCCTAAAAATCGAGTAATAACACCTCATTTGGCAAAGGAATCTGGCATATACATAATTTATATACTTACACCTCATTGTGAGCACCCTTTGCTTATGTACAAATAAATATTGTTAAACTTTTTAACCGCTGGGTCAAAGGTCAAAATTTACAGCAGAGATAGTTAGATCTACGATATGATGATCAAAGAAAAATCATTGGTTCCATTGTGACGTCGTGCATCTTCAAACGTTAAGATGCTGAGGAAGACTTCTTATTAAAATTACTCAATTTTCAAACTTAATGTTTTACAGACCCTAGATATAAAATTAAATTAATCTTAACACCTAGTTGCTTTTTTTTCTTTCTCTATCTTCATAAAAGAAACGTATCGTGGATTAATGGATTAATTATCGATGTATATCCTTAAGCGTTATTCTAAGAGGTTGGCTACCTGTCCCAAGAGCATAATCGAATGAAACAAAGATGGGAAATTTCCTTAAAATGGAACCAGTCTCTACAAAAAATACTATTAGATCAACAAATTATATCTCAATCAAGGAAACAATATTGATAATATGAAAGCACGTAAAAATATGATTATATGATACAATTTATTCCTTTCTTTTGTTTTCTTTAAATTATTTTCATGTTTAAAGTACGCTCATAAATACGGACTTGATTGAACTCATGAGCACATAACTAGGATGTATGTGTGTGTGCGTGTGTGTGTGCGTACGTGCGTGCGTGCGTGCGTGCGTGTTTACTCCACAGCATTAAAAAAATTTCAGTCTGCGATGTGGCAGTTTATAGTGATGTCTAGCACTGGGGCATCATGCCGCAGATACGTAGCATGCTGTCCCACCCAGTCACATTATCCTGACACCAGGCCGACCAGTCCTAACACTAACCTCGTAATGCTGAGCTCCAAGCGAGTCAGCTGTTAGTACCATTTTTATAAGTCGTTAGTATAACTCGGCCGGGGTTCGAACTCGCGACCTCCCGCATCCGAGGCGGACGCTCTAACCACTAGGCAACCGGAGTGGTCTAGGATGCATGTCACGACTTGCAGTCCTTTCGACATGAAAAAAAATAGTTATGTTTGTTTAATTTTAAAACACAAATAAGCAGCTGCAGCATATCTTCCTTTGATGCAACTGATTTACACCACATGTTTTCATTTGATGGACATAGCTGACATAACATGAAGGATATCTGGCCTATTCCGCATCTTTTCCTTTACACATGACAAACGCAGGAGGGAGGACAGCAGACTTACTTCTTCTTGTATTCAATTGATGCACATAGCAGACGCAGCAAGACGTTCAGCTGATTCACGGAGATGCAAAATCAGCTCGTGCTGTTTAGATAATTCACACTTAAGATTCATCAACATTCCATTCTTCAGGGAAACCACACAGTGAAAAAGTGACTTAAATGTTTTTTTCTATCTACTGAACAATATAAACAAATCTGAATAAAATTCAAAAATCGCACAGACATGAGGACTGTATATGCAAGAGACGCGGCCTTTTATAGGAATGACTTTTTATAAATGATAAATTTATAACGTCAATAACGATTCAGCTATTTACTAATGTTCATCGTCCCAAATAAGTCTAAGCAACTTCTCTTTTACAGGAAATATGTTTGAACGATATCCACATTTTCACTGATCTGATGCCTCTTCAGTCACATGACCTATATGTCATCGTCTCCTATATGGTGCAATGCAATTACAATGAAACATTAACTTACAGATATGTCTGAATTAGTTTTGCAATTAAATAGTACACTTTAACGAGAAAAATAGCTGACAGGGATAAATTTTGCAAGTGTGAGTTATTATTTTCAGATGCATTAAAGTATCTATCTTGATACACGTGGTTGAAATATTTTCCATCTGGACGATGTAAAACCAAACCACTGCAAACACTAAAGTCACCTAAAATGTTAAAAAGTTCTTCTTGTTTATTCCATTGTGTAATTTACCGGTTTCCTACCGTAAATACTGCCACTGCAGTCACAACACCAATGTACACCAGTAGATTTTAATTGGGACTATATTATTCCAAGGACAGTCATGCAGTTTGGGTCTGAATTCACTACTAAATGACCATGGCATCATGGAAACTCACTAACACGTTCTCTCCGTGACGTTTGCTCCTAATAATTGGCTAATTATTTCGGGCTAAGGAATATTTCCATTGCACCGAATTCCAATAATCAAACAAGTAATCACACAAATCTAAGAATTCCTTAAACGGGGTGCTATAACCACTACAAATTTATTACAATAATATTATAAAAAAATAAATTCATTATCTGGTGCTCATTGATAAATGACGAAAACTCGTAGATACACGAAACTTAAAAAAGGAATTTTATTATTCATGCATACATACATACATACATACATACATACATACATATATACATACATACAATCATGCATAAATGCACATTAATCGTCAGAGCTGCATCTGTGGGTCTATCAAAGAATTTCGAATGGTTTGAAAGTGATCATGAAAGGTATCGTTATAAATGATGACGTCATTTAGGTACGCGTCATAATTATATAGACCAAAGAAGAAGTTCATTATAAGTTGGAATGTTGCCGGTGGATGTTTTATTTAAAAATGTATTACGTTATCCTGATAAGGCCCATGTAGAGGTGCAAATGCAAATTTCGTGAGAGGTATTTGCCAGAATTCTTTTAAAAGATACACTTAGTGACATATTTCACGTTTCAAATGTTGTCTCAATATATATGATACCTTCTTGGTGACATTGTTGACTTTTCTGTAGCAAGTAAACATGCTGGGTTTAATATCCAGTTTAGGCACAATAAATACATGATGATTTCCAGGTACTTTCTTGCTTGAGAGGACTCTTCTGCAAGGATGCTGATTCACAGGTGTGCAATTTACAATCTCAGTGTGAGCATTATATTTGTTCGAGTGCATCAGGAAACAAGTGCTTATATTAGCATAGTTTACAGTCTTAACTCACTCCTTTTCCTGTGTTGGTAGATGAGAAAGTGTCTGGTCAAGATTGGTTAATATTTCTGAAATCCAAGATTTGACAACTCAGATTGACTACATCGTACACCGTGTACATATTCACAGTGTGGGTCAGGCAAAACTAAATGTCTCGAAGGATTAACTGATCTATCTGTACCTAAATACTCCTTTAACATATTTATAGGACAAAGGTGTTTCTGTCTCAGTCGAGTTAATGATATAATTCAAGTCATTTTCTTTTCAAATGTTCAAGGGCCACAAATTATAGCCTGAAGAGTATCTTAAATTATGGGCAAGAGAGCAAAAACTTTATCACCAGGTTCAAAACTCTATTCCTGTGTATTTCTGTCATACTTAAACTTCATTTTAGATTAGTTCTTGCTATTCCACAAGCCTTTGGCATCTTGTATTTGAAATGCTCAAGAAGACCAATCTCGGGATTTCATTTGAAAACGTTTATATTTTAATAACTTCAATGGTCCACGGATATAATGTCTAAAACCTAGTTCAAAAAGACTAACACCTAATGGTTTTTGAATTGTGTTACGTATATGTAATTAAATTATTTTTGTGTTAGTTTTAAATTTATTTATATTTTCTTTTTGTTTCATTACATTTTATTGTAATGATAAATTTTTTATACTGGATTTGACATTTTCCCCAGTTAATTCAGTTCAGTTCTTTTAGCCTGATTAGAACGCAAAAAGTATTGCTTCATTATATTTTTAGCTGGCCTTGGTTCAAAATTTGGTAAACACTGAGTGAAAATAATTGGTCGTTATCAAGGTCATACTTTGCCTACGTGTTAGTCTGATTAAACAACGTTATATTTTTAAATTCATTTTCAGTGTGGGAATCAGATTCTTAGCGAAGGCTATATTAGCCTACGTGCTAATTGACATTTTTTTTATTGCGCTGTTCGACGTTAGTGACCACGTGACCCATCACGCGGGTCTGAAATTGTGTTCTTAGTTGGGTTAATACTGAGATTTCAGTGTTTCTGAGTAAGATGTAAATTATACCTTCAGGCCCAAAGGTATTCCTGTTGTTTTCATTTGAATTGAGGGGTTTTTTGAGTTGTTTTTTTTATTTAAAATAATTAATTCACCCTGGAAAATACTCTTCTTCATCGAAATTCTTGGACAAAGACATTTACTAAAAATTATTCGGAATTCTAAAGCCGGAATTATATTCTTGGTGACTCAACAAGGAACTGTTGACACATCAGCACAAACTGGTTATAGAGGACGTCATCGCCTTCCATCTTGGAACATCATCGAGATTCGAACTTGGATTCAATTAGAACTTTTTTAGTGATATGTCTTATATTTTTCAGTTATAGGATTACTTTTGGATTATATTCACAATCCGTAAGTCCTTTTCATATTTTTACCTTGTTTTCTAAGGAAATAAATTATTTTGTTAAATTTACAAAGCTTGTTGACTTCACTCTTTTCTTTTGTTACCTTTGTACGAGCCTACACGTAACAACTGATTAACTAACAACAAACAACAACAATAGAACACTCTCATCCCAATATTTTCCTGTATCAAAGCAACATGATCAAATCATATTCTTCAAAGTTTTATTAAATCTTTTCAACGCCTCTTGTCTATCGGGGTGATACGTAGAAGATGGAAATTGATGGAAGCCTAATTCATGTATAATTATTTAGATCATTCCAGACATAAACTGAACTCTTGAGCAGTCTGGACAGATTTCTGAAGGTGATGGTTTTAGTTTTAATATTTCACAAAGTAAATGCCTCTGGAATCTTGTGGACGCACACATTATGGTCAACAAGAATTGTTTCCCTGACTTGGTCTCAGGTAAGGGGCCGACACATACTAACTTTATTCTGTTAAATGATTCTTCACATGCGGGAAAATGGTGCATATGAGCTGTTGGTATCGTCTGATGGTGTTGTCCAACCATTTGACAAGTGTTCCAAGATCTACAGTAGTTAGAAACGGCAGTTTTAATTTTCGGCCAAGAAAAATGATTCAAGATCATGTAGAAAGTCTTATTGATACCTACGTTACCAGCCAAAGAAGGATCATATATGCTAGACTTAGAATTTCATGTCGATATGACTTCGGAACAACAACTTGATAGCTCGTCACCAGCAGGTACCTCAGGTGGACTCCAGTTTCTCATGAGGACCCTGCTATTTACAAATTAACAAACGAAATTGTGTGGCTTCAGTGTAGTTAATTGCCCTCTAAAACAAACAGGAGATCTCATGATCTTATCCCTGTTAGACAACAGGTGATTGTCGTTTCTAACCCTGATTAAAATAAAGAGAATGGGTAGTAAAACGATGACCACTTTGATTAATCCTGTTCAGTGATTAATACTAAGAGTAAATGCGGCATATAAAGACACCAATAATAGTGTCGGCAAAATGAAATACTCTCGTGATCAACATCATTCCCTAGAGCTCTTTTTGCTATATCTCTGGTAACTGCTCACTCAAGATACAAATCTGGGATTTCTCTCTCAATACGACCAAAAGTATGATCCAAACAAAGCTTGTCATTTACAAGTGGAATAATGTCGAGCCATGCCATTGTTAAAAATAAATACCTTATATAAATAGAGGTCACTGTCCCAATTCAATTGTCATGGGTCTGAAAAATAAGTATGATATCAAATTTACACAATGGATAAGAACATTTACAAACTGCACCCGACTATCTCAACAAGAACCCATTCACTAGAAGATGTTTTCTCAAGTAAAAACAAAGTATGTTATAAGCTCCTGTATCTATTAATATTTTAATAGGAATAGACTTGACAAATAAATTACATATAGGTGGCGCTCTACAGATTCTTATTTTGCGTAGAATTTTAAAGAAAAAGAATTTCCTGGGGTTTCTTCACTGGTTATACTGGCTATTTAAAAAGGACCTTGTATATCTTAGGTACTGTTCACAGACCCCTTAATTCCCTTCATTTTGGTGTATGATTGATGGGTGTAATATGGGTTATAGAGTATACAGCTTGGCCTTACTCCAGATGTGCACCTTTCAAAACAATGCTAGCTCCACTTGGTCATTTTCTCTTCCTGAACTTCAGAGGTAAATTGTAAGAAAAAGAGCCGATAACTATTATTTTGTTTTTTTACATTTTATATATTTGGTAATTCATTCATTGCCCTTTCAGAAGCTGGTATTGTCTAGGCTGGCAAAATTCATTTTCCTTATTTTAATAGCTGCTAAGGATAGTGTACTTTAGACAAATTTAGGCTGATTTTTGGAACACAATGGAGCAGTCATTTTAGTTAGCAGTATGCTAAGATCATTTACAATTTCCAAAAGTACAATATCCAAAGAAATGTCAGCCACATTACATCTGATATGCTTTAAAGAAATTTATATCCCAGACGAGCCGCCAATTTCTTTTCATACTAGAAGTCATAAATTACGTAACAGAAATTGAATTAAACCATAAACTTAATTAAACTCACCAGGGAATTATTCTTTACGTGACAAAGTGAAAATTCAAGAGACACAACTTTTGTGAATTACATACCAAATAATACCGAATTTCCTGTCAGAAAAAAAAGAAAGAATAATTCTATAATCCAAACGAATTTAATAGTCTTGAATGTTCTGATGTCACTCAGTTATGCAATCTTGAATGTCTTTGAATAAGTTTACAAAACTCAGAAGTAATGTATTAATCCAAAACCGAATGAGCACTTTAGTAACTCAAATTAATATTTTAAATAAATAATTCCTCTCGAATACAACAGTATGCTCTGATCAGAAATGGATTGCCAAGGACTGACCTAAAGAGTAATAAATTATATGTTTTTCTATACCCTATTTATACTCGTCTTCAATTGGTTGTAAAAGAATGTAACGAAATCCAACGGAAAAAGCTATAGTCTCAGTATAAACATGAGTGGCCTTGAATTCAAATGATTTGACAACATTTGTTTACAACTTACAATCATGGACAAAAGTTTAGCACAATATAAAATATATATGATAACAGCTGCATGGAGAATACAGCCTTTCAGAAACATTACCTGATGAACTTGGTAATACAGGTCTTTGTTGAATATATCAGACAATTTATGTTAAACAACTTTAGGATCTCTGTCAAGCTGATTCGTAATGTTGCATATATGAAATATGTTTATACATGCCATGTTTATAGTAAGTCCATATGCTGCTTTAAAACTGATTATACCCAATTTTTAATAAATCAGAAATTATCCGAAACCTGCATATACAGGTTTTGAAAGATATAGCAATCTTCCATAATATAACGATATTATATTCAGTTAAAGTCAATTAAATTAAGCAAAATGTATAAATTCTTGCAAAGAATAAATTAGACAAAATACTTCATATATTAAAATATTTTAAAATAAATCAAACGCAGTACAGGCTAATTTTGTTTTCTTGATATGTATGGTTTTCGTAAGTTGAATACAATCGGACTTATATTTCTTACGGCTCTATGGTCATACACTAAGTAACAGAAAGAAGCAAAAGGTTTTGTGAAATTTAAAATATAATTTAATTTTCAAAGTTGTAAAATGTAAATGTAAGAGGAACTTACAGTATTATGAATTGCAAAGAAAACAATCCTAAAATGTTGCATTTAAGTCTACAAGAATCGAATGTTTCGAATTAATTTCATATCCTCTAATATACGTATATGTCGACCACGCAACTATACAACTCTGTAAAAGATGTATCGGTTTCTAGAAAATTACATCAATTCGTCTTTTGTTTTTGTCTTATTTTCCTTCTATTTTAAACTTTGAGAAACTATGTTAATACGGATATTCATAAAAAGCCACTTCCGATAGACATAATAAATATGGTTGGATAATTCATATTAGAATAGGGATGGGAAGATTAAAACTTTAAGCACGTACAACACATTTTCATCTTTTTCCTAAATAATTTTGATCTTGGGACTATTTGATAAAACCCTTGAGTCATTTCAGGTTGGCATGTACACTTTTAGATTAATACAATCTACGTTGGGATTTGCACCAAGACAAGGAAATCCCAGTCACGGGGTTACATTATTTGTCTCCATGGAGCTTGCCTCCTGGGGAGACATAATGTAACCCTACGACTGGGATTTCCTTGTTTCAGTGTAAACCCCAACATAGATTGTTTTTCTCACCCAATAATTTCTTTTAAAGTGATATAATTCTTCAGTTTTGCAATATAGTTCACGCGCCAATGTTTACATGCGGCACATTAATACAAATACGTTAATGAGAGCTGTGGGGTGACCATTCCATCCGAAGTAAACAATTTTTCCGCGTGACCCCCCCAAAAACACAGAACGTTTAATAGTATTGAGGCATTATCACATTTAATATATGGATGTTGTATTAAATTAATAAATAATTAATATTTATTACAAGAAAATGTTACATTTTCATTAGTTCCAATTTAGTAAAGTTATATTGTAAATAATGAAACGATACTGGGTACACAGCTCTATATAGGTCATAACAAAGAGTTACATGTAGCATGAGTGACCGTGATTGGATTATTCATGGGTAATTAGAGATCAGTCTCACTACCTTATGTAACTCTCCTTTTCTTTGGAGGAGATGAAACTGTTTGTGACATACTGGTGTTGTAATCAAAATTGATTGTAAAATTACCCCCGTGTATGAAACACCCTCCAAATACAGACCCTAGTGTTGTTATTAGTAGTGGAAGTATATGCTACAGGGAAATCTGCTTGTGGAATAAAGTGTGGACGTAATAAATGATACCTTCTGCCTGTTAAGTGTATTATTTGTCAATAATGGTTGCATGTACATATTGATTCAGTTGGGGCACAATGGGGATAACATTTACGATTTTTACTCTCCTACCTTTAAGAGTCAAGATGTTCCCTAGATTTTAATCTTTATGATTTATCTTTATCGTTTGTTTTTTTTTTCAAATCTTATTTTTGTAAGTTATATGTTCCTCTCCTCCAGAAACCTATTTTGGAACATTTCCGTAAGTGTCGACGTTTTCTAATAGAATACAACTCCACCAGGCCAAGCAGAAGACGACAATGTTTCCGTCCCTTGGTAAAGTAGTCCTAGCGCTTGAACACCATGACTGGGAAGACTGGTCGGAGATAACCAAAGATAGGAAAAGTAAGGTTAGCAAAACAGGTAGATTTCTCTGTCGTACAGGTGAAAAACATGTAGTGTTTACAAGCTACTCTTCAATATAATGTTTAAAGATGACCTTTTGTTACGTGTGGGCTCGTTCAAATATAACAGAAGAAAAGAATGAAGTCAACAAGCTTTGTATATTTTAACAAAATAATTTATTTCCCTAGAAAACAATGTAAAAATTGGTAAATAGGACTTACGGTTTGTGAATATAATCCAAAATTTGATCCTAAGAATAAAAACCACAAGTCCTATCACTAAATAGTTCTATTAGATTCAAGGTTCGAATCTCGACGACGTACAAATATGGAAGGCGATGACGTCAGATGTGGTCCATGGACGAATATCATCAATTCCTCAATTGAATCACAGTTTTTTGTTTCCGAATAATTTCAGAATAAATTTCCATGAATGTCTTTCAGATTTTTTTTATCAAAACGTCAACTTGTTGAGTTTCCAGGATAATAAATTATTAAATCCAAAAATCAGATGAAAAACAAACAATCTGGCAACAATTAAAAAAAACCCACCTTGTTCCTTCAAGATGTTAAAACGACTCTCCCAGAAGAATATTAAGGATGCATAGTTAAACCCTAAAAACATCATTTCAAGTCTCGCGAGATGGGTCATGTGGTCTCTTACTGCAAGAAATCTATCACGTACACCAGTGTAACCCCACTTAAGGACCAATAATAAAGAAACGTTGTTTACACGTAGCGATCACGCAATCAAAGTATGGCCCTGATACTGACCAATCATTTTAACTGCCTGTTTACAAACTTCCCAATCTAAGACGAACTAGGTTAACTAAAAACAATTCTCATGTAACACGTTTTACGTCTTAAATAAACAACATTTACTAAAAGAAAATATCGAATTACTGAAAAAGAATTTCGAATCCGATGAAAATATTCATTACAATAAAATGTAATGGAACAAAAATAAAATAAAAAAGAATTTTAAAACTAACACACAAGCAATTTAATTACATATACGTAACACTTTGAAAAGGTCATTGTTGATAAGTAAAATTGACATGGATCTATTTTCCGAACTAAAACCCTACTCAGATGGACACTAAGTTTACATATTTGAAAGTTTTGATACCACACCACACGGATCACTCAGCTTTGTGTGAATTGTGTTCTGCATGTATTAAAACGACGTGAATGAAATGTAATAGGAGCTTCCGACATCGCTACTCGAGAGAAGCGGTTAATTTAATGAAACTAATATATATTAACAATGCACAAGCGTAATTTTAAAATGGTCTGTTCAAGAGGTGGGTTTTTACTTTTATTACAATAGTGCCTCTGCAGCAGAACGATGACCTTTGACTGGTAGTTGGTAGTTACGGCACGTATATAAATATAGATTAATACATAAGCATGACACTGCAGGATGTCTCAAGAACTGAGAAAGCAGGTAAAATGGCATAATGCTTTGGTCAAGGTCACAGGGCCTATGCAAAATTAATTTCTGAAAAATTATTTCAGATCTTTCCATGCTTTTTGATATGTTCTTTGAAACGGTAGGTGTTGTTCTCGGCGCCAGTCACCGAGAAATATTATCTTTCAAACACTTATACCAACATGATTAAACAGATAGTTTGTGTATCTCTGCGAAATTAAGTACACAATCAGTAGTCCTACGACAAAAGTTATAGTATATCCAGATCATCATATAGGTGAGTAATACATCAAGGGTTGAACGCAGAAACAACTCTAGGTGAGTAATACATCAAGGGTTGAACGCAGAAACAACTCTAACTCAATTTTCATCAAGATGTTTTTATTATTTGATATCTTGAACAAAAATCTATTTTCGATTTTAGACCTCAGTGGGTACTAGATATAACTTTTTATAATTAACCGTCTCTTGTATCACTTTATCCAATGCTGTTGAAACTGAGGTTACTATAGTATTGCATAACAATCCAGTTTAAGGTAGGAATTATTTTATACTTAGAATACGACAGTTACTCAATATAAGTTATATAACTTAACTTAAAATCATTTATTATATTAATTTATACAAAAATCGTAGGGAAATCGATTACAGTTCATCCTCAGAAATTAAGATCAGTTTATTTGTTTCTCATTGAAAAAATAATATAACATGTTTGTTTACAAAAGCAACGTCTCCCTTCTGTGACCTTCACCCGACATTTTGATGCCAGAAGCAGTTTCACAGCAGGAGCTTTGAAAGAAGAAACTGGTATTATATTATAGAGTTTTTAATTTCAATAACATATTACTTTGACTACATGCGGACTTTTATACATGTATGCGTTTGCTATCCTATATAATGTTAACAGCATTGGTAAAGCATGTTAAAAAAAGCTGTTATCATTACCAGAGCAACCTACTTTGCACATAATAAATCTCATGATCTCGCTCACGCTGTGAAATAAATTCTGATTGTCTAATTGATTATTGTCTGCAGAGGATGCTGTTGAAAAATATCAACTTTTAACATTTGCAGGTTTTAATTATGCTAATTCTGCCAGAACAGTACTGAGCGCAGTTGAAAAGAAACATGTGATTATTGTAATTTGACCTAATTCAGCCAATAACTTTTTCTACTCGGTTGTCATCAGTACTTGAGACAGAAGCAAATGCAACATTATATGCTTTGATACAGAAAGATTCAGCCCGATATTCGTTGCTGGGTTCCTGTACAGGTCTGCAGTGGTATTGATGATTATTTTAGTTTTCATTAAGCAAATATCGGTAATCTAAACACTGGCATCTGAAATTCTCTAATTTGGTTCAACATAAGAGATGCTGAATCCAAATGAAGACGATGATGCTGACGAGTTCATCCAAGCAGAGACTGCATAGCTAAATTACATTACCCTAAAATATATCAGAAACAAGTTAGCAAGATTTAATCTGTAGCACGGGGTTTAAGAACATCTTCTGCAGGTCTATTGTACTCTCAGTTCCAAGAAGACAAAGGTTCATTAAATTTGACTACATCTTCAGAAAATATTTCCAGGATAGGTCTTAAAGGATGAGTGTTTCAAATACAAAACCACGTGCAACCAGTATCCAGTAAAACAATATTATCTGAATATGTCAGAGTCATATTTTAGTTCTTGTTGGAGACAGCAGGCGTCCAGTAATAGCCACTTAGTTTCTGTTTTTTTCTCTTCTTGTTCGCAAGATTGGTTTGCCGGTAACAACGGCGATTCGGTATGTGACAGGAATTTTATTAACTATTTCTATTACGGATAAGAGTTTTTTGGTAGAGTCTGCAACGTTGCCTTTCTGAAACCGTTTTCTTAAACTCGGAAATTCTCGCATGATCGCTAACGTTAAACCTCTCTCTAAAACGGTTTGTTGGCAACAATCACTGCTTTGTCTTGTACGAACGAAGAATGATTAGGTATTTTGTGTCGATCCAGTCAGTTTTTCAACGTATTGTTATAAAACTCGCTACAATGATAAACCCAAAAACGTTTATGGTTTGTAGCTATTCCAAACGCCTCACTAACAGCAGCCTCCGTTTTCCTTTTGATTGGTAATCTCCGCTAAGTAGTTGCTAAATCGTCCGCGATACTTAACAACTACTTAGCGCCGCCATTACGTCTCGAATATTCTTTGAGACCTATCCTATCAGCAATCCAAATGTCATTAACACCATCTCTACGAATGGGAAAACGTCCTCTTACTGCCCTATGCAACTCATCTTCTAGTCCTGTTCTAAATTCATACTTTAATCCCATGGTGCCACCAGCAAACACTTTTGACTTGCTTTTGAATGCTCATCGAGCATACTTATCTCGCAAGTTTCTAGGGCAACTACTTGGTTTTAGAGTTCTTGACCAGGCAGCGGTTGATCACTGTCATCAAGTTGATTATGCGGGGCATTATAAGGACCAGTATCCTTGTGTCCTGGCATAGACCAACCACCCTTTCTCTTTGGAAGTCGTCCAATGAGCAAGTCAATGGTACCACCAGTTATTCTATGTCGTTTGCAGAGGGTGCAGTGTTCAACTATTTTATTGTACTGAATGCAACAATCATCAGCACAACATTGCATCTATACAAATCAATAATATTACACTTAGCACTGTACAACAATGCCTGACACATCGTGTTCTGTGTTTTCGATGCGAGACGATATCTGATGTCGCTGCATTCTCAATGTCTACTAACAAGTTTTCAATACATTGATAGTAGCTTTGATAACTCTAGTCTTCCTTTGCAGAAAACAGCACACATTAATTTTATGACAGGACGAACAGTTCATTTTGTGACTGCGTTTCCTCTTGCTGCAAGACAAGTACCCCAAACAGTTATTATACTTGATGTTTAGACCAAACACGAGTTGGCATTGGCAATTATATTACAGCATGAAGTAGCTTGGCCTTGACTTGCTGCTAACGTTGATACAAAACGGGTTTCTAAATTAGTTTGCATTTGTCTTTTGTTGTCATTAAACCAGCTTGCAATTGTCTAGCGTTGATAAAGGTTGCATTCTAGTAGGATGTGTAGTCACGAAATGTTTTTCTGTAGAGTACATTTTAGCTGCCATAGTTGCTTATCGGCGTGTAGCAGCAGCACATAACAGTTCTGGCACGTTATTTTTTTGTAAATTTAACGCCGTGCCTTAAGCGACAGCCAATGAGGAATCGTGGTAGCTAGGACCAGTTTAAAACGTGGGGTGGGAGTGGGTAAAGCACTTAAGACTGGGACCCGTTTTAGATCTTACAATTCACCCTGAGAGCAATCCTCAAACTGCCCTATATAAGAATATAATTATTATAGTAACAATTTGTTAAGTATTAGACGGTTTAGACCTATATATGGTTTAAACACATGTGCTTTTATATACTTGGTACCAATGAAGGTAGTTATTCTCAAGGTTACTGATAACTGTGCTGCAGAGTACCTGAACGTGCATGTGATAAACAATAGCTTTTTGATAAATGAACGGTGTTATTTGTGGCATACAAAAGGATTACTTCGTAAAAATGAATTGTATGGGATCAAAAGGGGTCTGTAAGATGCGTTTATATGTTAGACTCGGCTATGCTATTAAAACCAGCGTTTAATTGATTAGTCTAAACAACGAATCGATATCGCTTCAAAATCCGGCGATGGAGCTTAGTTGTAAGAGCATGGCAGAATTCATTTGATTGTCCGTAAGACTGCGCTTTACTGCAAAACCGAGATTATGTTCTTCATATTCTTGATCAATAAAAAAGCACGGAAGTGTGCTATAGCCTTGGCTCCACCATAATTAGCAGCAACAATGCCGTCAACAGCCTTCATGTCATCATCATGCTTTATAACTTAATGTCACCCTCTAGTTATTAAGGTTGACATTGTTCCTGATATGTTTATAATAAACATCGTTATTTATGATGTGAGGTGTGCTGTAGACATTCGTGACCGGATAGTAGATAGGCGACGATGCTTGTACTGTTATAAGCGATCTTTGGAAAGCATTAAGACCAATGCTGTGGATTGCGAGACTGTGGCTGCCTTCTGCATCGTACGATCCTTCAGTAATAGAACAGCCAATGGCAAGACTAACAACATAGCTAATCTTGACAGGAAAATTCCCCATCGTATACGCCATCGCTCTCTACAACTCTGAGCTAAGCCTATCAATAAGCTGTCGTTGATAGTAAACGTGATCTTGTAGCTGCCATCAAGCGTTATTTGTGTTTTGAGAGCAGAATATTTGCGTGCAATTTCAATGTTGTCGTTTGTATGACAGTTTTAATTACCATCCTTCTACCTCATCAGCGATATCAACAACATTGCTTGCGCCAGGAATTATGGTGAGCATCATTCCATCCTGAATAGTAGAAATGAGATACACGCTCTTGTTATTATTGGCTGTAATATTACGAACTGATGTGCATGTTTCTGCAGAGTATAAAACAATTTCATAGCGAAAGTCATGTGACAATTTTATAGAGGTGCTGGATCGGTAGGTAAAATGACGGCTGCTTCCATAGGTTGACATAGAGTCAAAAAGACTTCTTTGAGATATCTTACCTATATCAAAGCTTTGTATTTCGTAGTCCGCTTTGCGGAGTATCGTCTATTAAAGCAGATGGTCTATTATTTCTGTAATCTCATTATCTATTGCAGCTCGGACGTTTCCTGTTTGCGTACGGCTTGCGAATCACTTCAGGAGTTCAACAAACTCTATTGCGATTTTTTGTTCTTTGCTGATGTAGTATCATTAGTGTCTAGTGTTGGCTTAGTTGTTGTAGTCGTCACAGGCTTGGTGGATAGAGATAGCCTTAGTACTGCAGTTGAGGATGCTCTTAACGGGCCGAACTGTGGTCTTTCCTTTGGGAAAAGTGTCTTCAGTGACCTGAATTGATGTATTTGTTTTGTGGAAGACGCTGTACTAGTGGATATGGAACGTCGAGGCAATTTCACTCGGTTTGAAGGTTTTGTTGCTGCTGTCTGAGGGAGTGGTACCTTCGACTTAGATGTTGGTACCATTTTCACTTTTAGATGTCAGCTGACTCTTCTTTGGACGAAGCGAAGACATACCTGTCACCATCAAGCACTATTTTTTCGATAACCATTTATACTATTACCTGTGAATGCATTGTTTAAATTTTTCAGAATATATTCCACGACTGTGATGTCTTGAAAAAGAATTGATATCGCGTTGGTCTACGCCAGAATACAATATAAAGCAGCCTGTATTGCTGTTAATGTATTATGATACGTAATACCTTAATCTGGCAAAGTAGATATAAATAAATCTCTTGTACGATGACAAACAAATGTATTCCTTAATCTTGGTTTTATTTTTATGTCGTTAAATACTTTGACTGTCGCCATCCAGCTCTTCTACAATCCTATTTTCTTCTGGCGCGAGTATCAACAAGTCTTCCTTTTGCTATCATGCCCTTTATCAAATTCATTAGGTGTCATGTGCTTGTCTCAGATCAGATTCTGCGAATAAATGTTTACAGTGTCGTAGCTAAGCTAATAATTAATCAGCATGTTAGAAGCAAATTAGTTTTATCATGTCCTGTTGGACAAACGAGCACGTAAAAACAATCAGGAAACCAAACCTGGTGCCCCGATTTTCTGGTGTCCGTTGAATCGAAGATGATGATCTCATCTTCGTCTGCCAGATCGTATATAATGATTCATTATACAGATTTTGTCATTATGTCTGAAATGACAGCAGGAGCAGCAGTCCCACAGATGGCGTCTCTGAAAAAAGATTTTACAAGTCGTGTACTAAAGAATGTCAACACCATGTCTAGAATCATAAGCATGCTTTCAAACACCATTACAATCCTTGCCAGGCCTATGTAGACAAGTATTTCAAATCGGAAGGTCTTGTGACTACTGCTCATGAAGCAAGGTAGCGTAAGGTAGGAGCAGGATTAGTCTCGAGTGGCATTGACAACCAGTTCATTGAATCTGCTCCAGATGTTTCACTAAGGATGAGAGGCAAAATATCATGCGACATTACCATGAGTTCCGGAACGATATAAATCCTTGCAATAACACTGACAAATAATGACGACACAACCACAATCCCATTAGTATCACTTTCGGTGTAGATAGTGACCTGGTTCTTAAATTCGTCAACCACTTCTGTCAACGGAGACATCCGAAATGTTGGCAATGTTCCAGAAGGCAAGTTATTATGCATAGCTTTTGGAAGACGCAGTCGAGGTTTATTCTTTGCAGAGGATATCCGCATTAGCCTACTGTCCAGAATATATTAGAATATAGAATAAAGAACAATGTTAAGTCAACCATGTTCGTAACACTGGTACTTGAATTAACGTGACACTGCGCAAATAAAAAATTCGGCGTCGCAAGGGATAACATAAATGTTGCCACAATAATATATGTGGACTGCAAACGAATACAAGATATGATTTACACATTCCACCGTAGTCATCAAATTCGGACAATCGCAACGCTTTTTGCATTTTCTGTTTCTGATTCGTCGGAATTTTCAGCTATTCACAAAGCTTATTTTCCTTTTGCGGGACACATATATGCTGTCTAGCGAGTTATCGCTGACGTTTCCGCAAACACATGGATATAGATCAGTTGTTCCGCGACTGTAACTATTCGGCGCTTCACCTTAAGGGTAGAATAGTGTTACGTGTCCTGGCTCGAACAAAAGTAACAAAGAAAAGAGTGAAGCCAGCAAGGTTTGTAAAATTTAACAAAATAATTTATTTCCCTAGAAAACAAGGTAAAAATATGAAAAAGGACTTACGGTTTATAAAACTAAAGCCAAGATTGGTCCTAGAATTAATAAATATAAGTCCTATCACTAAAAAGTTCTAAGTGAATCAAAGTTCGAATCCCGATGAAGTTCCAAGATTGAAGGCGATGACGTCTTCTATAACCTGCTTTGTGTTGTCGTGTCAACAGTTCCTTGTTGAATCACCAAGAATAATATCCCGGCTTTAGAATTCCGAATAATTTCCAATGAATGTCTTTGTCCAAGAATTCTGATGAGCACGGGAGAAAGTTTCCAGGGAAAATAAATTATTAATTCTGAAAAACAGAAAAATGCAAATCAAACTGGCAACAAAAAAAAAGAAGAAAATACCTTTGATCTCCGAAGGTATGAATTATGACTGAACAAAAATCATTATGAAACGTCAGTCTTAACCGTAACTGAAACGCAATTTAAATCCCCGTGATGGGTCACGTGATAACTACCTTTCAAGCGACTTAGTAACATTATATGCCGGCTGTCACGTCCGCCATGGGCGAATTCGATTGTACTGAACGAATCTTACGATAAAATTCAATGATAAAAAATATTTATAAAAGATGTTTACTACAGAGCTGAAACTGGCTCTGAATCTAGGTCACCAAAAGATACAATGTTTCTACGAATGCTTGTTTATCAGGTTTAACAGAACTGAACTAAAGTTTCTGGAAAAATGTCAAATCCAGTGAATAAAGTTATCATTACAATAACATGTAATAAAATAAAATAAAATAAAAACGAAATTTAAAACTAACACACAAGTATTTAAATTACATATACGTAACAATAGGTGGGACAGAGTATATTAACAATTTGCGTGTAAAAGCATCCAACGACAGCATCATGTAGAATGTGTTTTATACGAGTAATCCCAAACTAGGACAGATCTAATCATTTGCCATTGCAAACCCTGGATATCGTATATACAGATTTGTTGGCATTTCTATTGTGATAACAAATCCAGGTTTGAACTACCAGCAGATTTGTACACAAGATTTTCATATATAAAATACTTATGTAATATCTGAAATTATCATTATCGCTAGAAATCTTTGTAATTTCATTCTTAGTAAATGAATAGAGAGGTTTATTACCGAAGTTGTTGATGAACTGAACCCAGATATTGTCAAAGCTGTGATCGTCCCCCCTCAAACGTTTGCGCAGAGTATTTAAGACACTCGATGAGGAGGATATATAAAACAAGGCGGACTACAAGTGCAAAGATTACATCAAAGGAAAAAGAACATCAAGAGCAACAAGTCCCAGCACAGCAATTTCAGAAACAATAAGCTTACATGTTGAAAATATGGATACAATCATGCAAGTGGCGTCGCTACCAGGCAAGGGGATGAGTGACCACCGGCAGGCTGATGCTACAAAAGATCCTAAAAAGACTAGTGGCGTTATAACATTTTATCAAGTACATCGTAAAACATGACTAGGATGCAAATTTGGTTTCAAAAGCGTTGAATTACATTGACTCACTCGCTCCACACTATTACATAGTGGTAGAAAAAATGTAATACCACTATGGCGAGTTCGGCTTGATCGAATGCGACTTCAATAAAAGTTATAAAGTTGCCTACTG
Organism: Megalonaias nervosa; assembly: GCA_016617855.1. Classification (NCBI taxonomy): domain Eukaryota; kingdom Metazoa; phylum Mollusca; class Bivalvia; order Unionida; family Unionidae; genus Megalonaias; species Megalonaias nervosa. Next base: position 45,177 of record JAECUM010018769.1, read on the forward strand.
ATCCGTTATTATATATAAGGCATACATTCAAATGTAAACCAACAAGTAATAAACATTGGCTCACAACCACGTAAACTGGCATAAAGATGGCAACAATTAGCCACTGACTTCTGGCAACACAATACATTTGCCGTCTAATACAGTAGGTAGTAAATGATAGTATCTTTTGACGCAATGACTCGAGTAGATAGTGATAGGATCACACTTTGATGACCGATCTATTCTTGTCGCCAACATGTCAGCCCCCATGAGCTGAAACCACTACATTGCAGCTGCAAGCGCTAGCCATTGGCAAATAGCTTTAATGAAGGTATGCAAAGGTTATCCATCGTATTTCGAGGTGGGCGGAGGTTGACCA
>JAECUM010018770.1:0-60344 GCA_016617855.1 Megalonaias nervosa
CTGCAGTGTTCAATGGACATGGGAGTGTCTGTGCTACTGCATGATGCTTAACCTGGGCATTCACTTCATTCAAATTCCGTTTATTCACCCAAGAATCTAATGTCAGCAATATATGGCGTATTCAAACTAAACCCGTTGAGTGAAGTCCACACAGTTGCCGCTGTCATCCCAACCTTCGTTGGACAGCCCAGTCTTCGCTGGGCTCCTTCAGTTTCTGCTGAAGAAACTTTACTCAAGGGTTATCCATAACATTCTGTCAGGGAGTTTCACAGACCAGCTGTGACCTCTGTACAACCACGTTGTGCCATTCAGTAGTCGCTGAATCACTCACTGACAGAATGAACCAAAACAGTTTCATCGGTAGCAGCAGACAGTCCCCCAAGGCAAACATTATAATTATAAATAAAAACTTAACTGGATCTGTGTTTTTGTTGTGTATAAACAGTTGGCAAAAGATTCACAGACTGAGCACAAAAGGACAGTTTTGCTCAAAATTTGGAAGTTGATATGTGTAATGAGTGTCTTTAAACTTTGGTTTGTAGGTAAATACAGTGTAACCTGTCCAAAATGGACACCTTTATATAGTGGTTACCTGGTCTCAATGTCCATTCTAATTTCCCCCTGGGAAATTTCCTGTGTAAGTGTCATGTATATAATAGCTGTTTTCTCCAGTCGGCAGCCAAGTGTTTCATGACCAAATAATGGTTTCTCCCTGCTTTAAGCAGTCACTGGAGTATATCTACAGTGACCCCTCAGTCTTTGCAAACTAAATTTTTGCTTCATGTGGAAGGCATTGTTTTCATAAAGGAACATTATGTGAATCAGTGTGCAAACACATTAGCTGGATACCAGTATACCATGTGTTCTTCAGTTAAAGGGTTTCACTTAAACACCATACCAGTATATCTCCAAAAATCAACTGGATTTCTTGGGAGGTTTGATCCATCTGTCAGCAATGTTGGTCTGGTTTTGTTATATTATCTTGCTTCAAGCGTCAGCAACTTTAGTTTTCATTTTTTATTATTTTTTGCACATTCTTCCTCCAGTGAGGACATAATCAGAGACCAGGCCATTTTTACATTTTTAATAACTTGCATGCCATTAATAATGTGGGTACAGTTGAATTAATTGGTGTACAGTTTGCACTGCTCTTTGTTGTTCATTAAATGACTTGCTTCATTTTTCATTGTTGTTACAGGTGCACAATGACAATTAGTGTAAAAAGTTCAGGGTTTCAAAGGACACTTGAGTCATACCTCTGATTTACGAAGTGTACATAAAATTTCCTTTGCCTTTGGACATAATGACAACCAATGGCCAGATTAAATCTTTCACACGTTCACAGGCAATGACACACCTATTACAGATTGAATATGATCACCAAATATGGAAATGCTGCTATCACTTATTTATAGCAATGCTTTGTAATGTCAACATTTTAGTGTCGTTGCAACATGAAATTTAGAAGATATCTTCAGATTTTCAACTTGAAACTTTTTCTGTTGTTAGATACTACAGGCATTCTTGGTATTGTAACATTAAACATTTAATATGATTTAAATATACTTATGGTAAACAAATACTGCAGACTTTATATCCTGTATCAGGTTTTCAACACAGCTTATAAAAATGGTTTCAGGGTCTAATTTCTCTTCAGATAACTAACTATAATTTCTGTACTACTGGATGTAAGAAATCATTGCATTGTATAGTTTGTGCTTGCTCATTTCAAGTCATATGGGCAAATTTCATGGTGTAATAACTAATGTGGTATGATGGGCCATGAGCCTGGGAAATATGTAGGTGTAAAACTGACTGGAGTATTGTTTTGTCTCATTTTAAATTGCCCATGTCAGGCTTAGGGAGTTTTTGCAAAGAAAGTTTTGTTCAGACTTGACACAAGAATTATTTTAACTGTCAATAATACACAGGTATTTGATCTAATCTAGTGTGCAACAAATTCACTATCAGTCTTTTCTTGACCAATGTCAGATTTCATCTACCAATATATACAGCTTTATACAAGTTCCTTCATTTCACATTCCAGGGGATCTTGCACTGGTTCTGTACACTCCATTTTGGTTTCAGTTTCAGCTAGTGGCCATTCATAAAGGCCATCAATTGTGTTGTCACCATCTTTAGGGCTTTTTGTCAGTAGGTAGGTCACATACCTAGATGACATCCTGTGAAAACATATGGTAAATGTCAATTCTAGTTCAAGATATTACCAGTCTACTTGCACTTCTGTTCCAGATTGACTTGTGAACAAGGAGAACTCAGATTTCTCCTGCACATCATTTTGTCCATTGGGTAAGATGCAGAATATTTTGTTCAACTCAGTCTAGTTCCCCTCTTTTCCATGCATATTGTATGAATTGTTAAGTCTTAATGTCAACTTCCAACATGGAGTGGATTTCTGTAAAGGAGTCTTTACAACTTCTCAATCTCCTCAATGCAGTCACAGCTCTGTTCCCCTCTTTAGCCTTTTTGATGTGCCCACTTTCACTGGCCCTCCTGACTCAATGGCATCCCTTTTCTGGTTGCTTATATCAACATATTTCTGTTCTTGACTGAGATGGAGCATTTGCATCAGTGGCAGAACAAGGAATGGTCCACAGCAGGATGCCCACCTCTGGACGACCCCCAACCATCAGCTCATGCACAGATATCAGCTCATACATTTGGTTGAAGTGCCAACCCTATTGCCCCACGTTACTATGATCAACAGTAATTGGGAACCAGAGGAGAAGGCCTTTCATTTCCTCCTCCTGAAAATGAGGCCATGAGTAAAGCCTTTCATGCCTAAAAGGATCTGCTTTGAGGGAAGGTGACTCTAGTATGTCCAACAACTCAGTGGTGGCAAACTTTCTTCTCAAACAAGGGAGAGCCAAGTCACCAATCCTTTGTATCCTGGTCTGAAACTTACTGTGATGGTGCTTCTGATACCATATCAGTGTTCAGACAAGACATACCATGGGCAGGCTCAATGCCCTGATTGACTCATAAACCACACTCTTCACACAGAATGGTCTTCAAATTTGCGCCTTTCGAAACTGCTTGATAATAGATCTGTTTGCAGTAAGGTGCAACCACGGGCAGTGCACCCAATTCTGGATCCACAGGCCAAGGGCAGTGGGCAACTTGTTGGTCAGTTAGGAATGAATTTGGGGATATCCCTTACCTCAGACTGTTCAGATTGTGAATCAGAATATGCAGGGTTAGACCTGCAGTGTGATTCTGAATGCCCCTTTCAGGTGGGACAAATCCTGGGTCAACATTGTACTTCATCTTCATGTAGACATTTACAGGAAAGTCCTGGTGACTCCTAACTAGATCAAGCAACTGTGGTTGCAGGTTTTTTTATTTGTGTCCAGACAAATGCTTTCTGCATGCTGGCTCTTGAGAGGAAAGCCATGCACAGCAAGGAGTTCAACACTTAAGTCATGGAGAGGAAGGCATAAACTACTTTCAAGGCTTATGAGATAATGTGGCATGTCTATACTGGCTGGTAACATTGTCCCTTCCAAGCCTCAATTCAGCAGCGGGCTAAGTTCTTAATATGTTTGAGAAGAAAAATGTAGTTCCTGTTACAATCAAGGCTTACTACCCCATGATTTTATAAACATTCTGATGTCCATCATGGGAGTGAGGATATACACCATGACTAGGACCTTTGGACTTGCTGGCTATTTTGATCTGATTAAGTCTTGGTCACTCACATTGTTGCTTTGATGGAACGTCTCTTGTGTTTTGACATCACTCAACTCTTTTAAATACAGGTTTTTTAAGTTACTATCACATATTTTCATGATAGTTTTAGATTTGGCCTTCATGGTAAATGAATTGCATACCCCCCATGTCAGTCGACCCAGATTATCTCCAGTTCTGTTCAGATGCTTTGTTTAGATAATGCAACCCAGTTTTGTAGCCAAGAACAGGTTGCTCTCTGCAAAAGGTTATCATTTCATCTATTTCTGACATCTCACAGGGCCATCTCTGTGATCCTTGCTTTTGAACATACAGTTTTGGCATTGACATTGTTGAGGCTGTATGATGGCATGCACTGTTAACTTCCTCAAGTTTCTGCTCTCATGACAGAGAATATGGGTCCATTAATGTCAGCATAGCCTCATCATGCATGTTGGGGTTTTAGCGTGCTCTGGATTCACCTGGAAATTTTTCTTGGGCAAGGAAACACAACTCATTTCTCATTACCTTTCATGTAAGGTCTAATGGTTTAATTGCTACATGGGGGACTCCAGTCATATGCTCTAAATGATAACCATGTTAGAAGATGGATGCTCATGCATTTCCACCTGATGTTAAGTATAATCAGTTTATGTCATTAATGGAGGAAGGACATTTATATTGTATTATGCTCTTCCACTCTATCCGGTAAATCTGAACATCCTTGTTGATGTATCACTAAATTTTAAAATAAAGAGCATTCAATATACAAGTCGTCACCTAGTGGTGACAAGGTGAGGTAATTATACTATCTTGGAAGAGTTACTTCCCATAGATATTATTTGTATTGTCTATATTGTAATTAGACGGGAAAGACAATTTTTGCTTCATTCTGAGGGGGCTAGATTTGAGAGGTTGTGGAATTTATTTCCTAATATTAATGTGATCGGGTAATTATTCTATGAGAAACATCATTTATGACAAAATTTCATTACACTGTAATAGAACATTAAGCTTGGGATTAACTTTGATTAAAAAGTTTTTTATTTTGCTTATACTTAAGTAATGTGGTCAGTTTCTCAGATACATTTGGCTTATATTCATGTTACTTGGTATGTGAATGCATCTTGTGTATTCAGCATCAATTTACCAATTTAGGTCAGTGTGACTTACATTTCATGTATGGTTTATTGATACAACTGTTTGGGTAAAATGCCAGATGGCCAAATGTAGGTCTGTTTGATCTACATTCCATGCATCAGTGGCTCTGTGTAACTTTTATGTTTCAGCCAGTTTCCTGAGTACTTTTGACCACACTACAGTCATTGCCATGGAAATTGATATGTTGATATATATTTTAGTGACTACAATATCTATTAAAATAAGTCACTGTGATCTTTATTTTGTGCTGTTTTTACTACTGTCAATTTTAAGTCCACTACTGGTCAGTCATGTGCAGCTTGGTACAAACACGTATTTAGGTGAGGTTAACACCATTTTGCTCAAAATGGTAGCTTGTTGTGCAGTGGACATGCCATCATAATACTTGACATAAAAGGATATAGTACTATTTAGGTATAAAATTACTGATCTTTGTTTCAGTGTATATGATGTTTAATATATGAACCAATAAATATCATGTTTACAGACACAAAACAGGGATCAATAAAACAGGTATTCATAAAACATATTCACTGAAACAAAAGTCTGTAATTTTCTGATTATATGATTTAATACAAAGTTTTTAAATCAGTTTGTTTCAGTATTGTAAAAGGCGACTTGAACTGCATGACCCCATAGAAATATGTCATAATGAATGTGCAGTGTCATTATTATCTATAAAAGAAATCACATGATCTTTTGTCAACCAATCAAAAAGTATCTCCCACAGAAATCATGTAATAAAATAAATAATTTTAACACTGAAATTTAAAATCCTGTCGTCTCACATTTTAATTTGTACTGCTTTTCATTTTTCTTTAGGCGTGGAAGGAAGAAAGAAAATGGGAAGTAGAATGGATGTTACAGACAAAATGTAATTGTGTTCATGATCTTCACATATATGTTGTAAATTATTTGTCAAATAAATGTTCTTCCATGTAGAATTGTTTGTATTATGTCAATAACAAGTACAGTACAGTACAGTACAACAGCTTACTAGTGCTGGAACATTAATACAACTCTCCCTTGTTATAACATGTTAATTAGGGTCCACTAGTATTGGAACATTGATACATCTCTCCCTTGTTGTAACATGGTAATTGGGGTTCACTAGTACTGGAACATTAATACAGCTCTCCCTTGTTATAACATGGTAACTGGGGCCCACTAGTACTGGAACATTGATACAACTCTCTCCCTTTCTGTAACATGGTAATTGGGGTCCATAACTGCTGACCTTGTTATGTATGGAACTGTCATGTAACACAAAAGATTGAAAACTCTAAGTGTGTTTGTGAAGGGGCAGAGGTGCATGGATAAAGAAACAGGTAACCAACATAGTAATGTACATAAAATAGTTAATAATTATAGGTTACTGCATTTGTATGGGAAAATATGAACGAGTTTTTCGGATGGATATACTGCATGACCTTGGGAGTGCAGTATATCCATCCGACAAAACGAGTTCATATTTTCCCATACAGATGCAGTAACTTTTTTATTATATGCTCATTTTCTTATTCTACCTAAGGGTTATTTATATAAACAAAAATACACGACAAGAAACAAAGTAATTGAATGTATGCTGTATTCCAAACTAAATACACAAGCACAGATACATCATTACACAACAACAACAGTATTAATGCGCACATAACTCTGCCCAGATGAATTTGAACTTAGTTGCACGCTAGACATAACTTTCCAGAGAAAATGGCGTTTTGGTCTACTTAAAATTGAAATTTAGTGTCATATTGTGAATGAATGCGCATTGCAACAACTTTTCCATTTGATCTGGAATGAATAGATTTTGGTATTGTTGTTGATTCTACAAAATTTCATGATTATGGACTGGATTTATCTTTGCCAATTCTACATGAAGTACATCGGATTTCAGCAGCAAGGGAGCAGCATGTTGACATCTGCAAGGGTGTTTCTGTTCTGTCGTTGAATGTTTGAAATCATAATATGGGGAAAATATGAAGTCTTTCAATTGCAATTATCAAAAAGACACTATGGAATATAATGTTTATTTCATTTTGAGTGCAGTAAGGATGATGTAACTGCACTTGGAATATAGTCAAAATTACAGTACAATTTTGAAATGTGTAATCAAGCTTGAGAACCCATGACATGGCTCATGTAATTCGGATTTGCAGCACTAAGAAAGTACATTTTGAGGAAATTCAGGATGTAAAACTGTAAGTATATTTTTTGCCATTCTTATTAGCAGCTAAAGAAGACAGTTTATGCCTTGCCACTTGCATGTTATTTGTAGGGACCCAGCAATTTTATGAAATCTGGCATCTATCACGAGCCTAAATCCGAAATATTGTATCAAGAAAATTAATGCAGAATGTGGCAAAGCAGCTGGTATGTGTCAGTCCACAAAACATCTGCTTTAGTTCATTCAGAAACAAATTGAATTAACCGAAATGTAAAGTGTTTACTATGTGTACATGATTTGTTTACAAAGTATTTCCTAATACACTATTGGGCACACGTGAGTGCAATATGATGAGCTTGTGAGTGCAATATCATAAAATATTGATTTTCTGAGAATGTAAAGTTAATGGAGATAAAAATGAGCATATAATAATAATTGTGCACTTAAATTGCACTGTTGCATCTGGAGTGTGTTATTGTGTAATTTACACGTATTTGTGAAGGTCTAGTGTAAAATCTTTAGTTCTGTATTTAACTATTAATGTGTCATTTTTATAATTGATTGATAATATCATGGAGAAGATTTCACTTTTTTCAAAATTCCTGGGCTACAAATATTTTGTTTCCAGTATTATAAACTTATAATTTGCTTCAGTTGGTTAATATCTTTAAGAACTTTCAAATATTTGTTTGGACATGTGATTTTGGTCACATGCTGCATGTTATGGCCAAGCAAAACTTTTTGATCATCTGTTGTGGAACATATTAACCTTGTGGCTTCATGAACAATTAACTCACGGTGGTTGAATGACATTTTGAAATTTTATTAATGCTGCTTTGACCAGCTATTCTAAAAGCTCTCAGATAGTGTTTCTGAGGAATGCAATGGTAAAAATGGATGTTATTAATAACGTTCTAAAATTCCTCTGAGCTTGTCCAAATTGGCAGATTTCAGCGCAACTTATTTTTTTTTTCCACATTTGCAGTAGAAAGACAAGTAGTAATTAATTGCAGACACATGAACATCCCATTTCTTCAGAAAATATTACTGGTTGGGTTTTTTTGGTTGGGGGGGGTCCTCTTTATTTCAAGTAGTATTGAATACCTGTACTTGTCTGTACTTTCCTGATTGATAGATAGCTCATATTTTGGAAGTTCCATTGCCACTTGACCCACTCATATGCAGACTTATACATAACACTAAGACTGATCAAATAATGCAAGTATAAAAATAAAGATATCATGCTGAAACTGAAACCACAGCTATCTTGAAAATCTAGTTATTGATATACCTCCTGAATGGATGGCCATATTGACATAGGGATTTCACTGAAAGATTTCTATGATGTCTGGTTGGCTGTAAATAAAAATAGTGTTCATCTGATGTCCAATATGGCCATCATGGCAGCCAACTTGAAATCTTGTCCTTGCTACTCCTCCTGAATGGAAAGATATATCAACATGGGGGTTCCACTAAAAGATTTCTTATGATGTCTAGTTGGTCCTAAATGAAAATGGTATTGGTCTGAGATCCAGCATGGCTGCCATGGTAGCCAAATTAGGTGCATAGAAGATTAATTCGTCAAAGTGCCTTTTGCTATTCACAATTCTTCATATTAAATATTTAAAAATTTTCCACCATTCATCATCCATCTGTCCATCAAACTTTAATTTAAGAACTCCAAAATCCATTCAAGCTATCTCCATGACATTTGGCACACATATTAGAATATTGGTCTGGATGTGCATTTTGCCATTCACAATTCTTCATTTTAAACAATTCACCTCATCAGACAGTAAGGTCAAGTGAGCTATTTATAATTGTTTATTTTCAATATTGATGGTTTTGTACTTTTATTTTTCCAAATATCCATCTAAAATACTGTTTGTTTTCAGGGCAAATATAGCTCTCTGTATGTCCATTTGTTGTCAATAACGACAATGTGTTTTTAGAATACAATAATAAAATTGTCAAGGGTCTTTCAACCAAACTTAGAAAACTATTATCAAGCAAGTTGCATTGAGATGCCTTTTGATATTTATAATTATGAACACTCAGTTCTTTTATGCTACCATGGAAAACAAAGTGTAATATATTTATATAAATTGAGAGTGATGAACAATAGGGTACTAGCATAAGCAATATAAGAACTGAGATTGCTGGTCCTTATGTTAATAGCATAACCAATATAAAAATTGAGATTGCTGGTCCATAGGTTAATAGCATAACCAATATAAGAACTGAGATTGCTGGTCCATAGGTTAATAGCATAACCAATATAAAAATTGAGATTGCTGGTCCATAGGTTAATAGCATAACCAATATAAAAATTGAGATTGCTGGTCCATAGGTTAATAGCATAACCAATATAAAAATTGAGATTGCTGGTCCATAGGTTAATAGCATAACCAATATAAAAATTGAGATTGCTGGACCATAGGGAACTGGCACAAGTAATATAAAAATTGGGATTACTGGACCATAAGGAACTAGTATATTGTTGTTGTTGTTGTTGTAGGGTTTAATGCCATTTTTCAGCACAAGATAGGCTATACATCGCGGCCAGTATCACTGGTGGAGGAAGAACCCTGGAAAACCCTGGGAAGAACCACCGACCCTCGAGAAGCTACTGGCAGGCTTTCTCACATACCCACGTTAGCCGAGCCTGAGACTCGAACCCACGCAGACAGAGGTGAGATGGCAGTGATCTGGAATGGTGAGCGCTTTAGACCACTTGGCCACGCGGGGCCCCAGGAACTAGTATAAGCAATATAAAAACTGATAACTGGACCATAAGAAACTAGCATAAGCAATATTTAAATTGAGAATGCTGGGCCATAAGGAGCTAGAATTAGCAATATAAAAATTGGGTACTAGCATTAGGAATATAAAATTTTGATTGCTAGACCATAGGGTACTAGCATAAGTAAAACTTTAGAATGCTGGACAATGAGGTACTTTTCAGCAAGAGTTTTTACATAAGCAGGGAACAGGATTGGGGGAGTGAAGGGTGTGTCATCTTGTTGTTGTCTATATTTAATTGTCATAGGCACATAACAGACTGAAGTAATTTGCTGCAGTTAGAGTATGGGGTTCATCTTTCATTCAAAACAATATGTAAATTCAATTAAAATTTGAAGGCTTTTGATTTAAAGTATTTTACAGTGTTGTAGTATGTTTCATGTTAATAACAAAGATTAAAAGGTTCACATGGACTTGTTAAAGGTCACAATGTTGAAGTGATAATAACCAGCATTTTTCTATTTATACAATATTTATATATAAGCTTTTCAAAGTAAAAGCTCTGGGTTCTTTTGTACTCTAGCTAAACCATTCAAGCTCAAAGTGAAACCTAACCCCTACACATACAACCATGGCTGGAATCAAAAGAAAGAAAGAAAGAATGATTATGAATTGGGAATGGTGGACAGTGGGAGGGGCTAATGACTACAAAGACTGAGACCATATGCAGAACAGTTACATTTGTAGCTGATTGTATCATTTCATGACCTTTGTATAACTTATTTCAAAAAGGCTTGATATGACTTCAGACAATTATCAGTAGATATTTCAAGTGGTGACAGTTGGTTTAACTACTTACGAATTTGCTTCTTTGTAACCAGGAGGTACATAACTGAGTCCAATTAAGAAAGCTTGTTGTAAAATTTATTGACATCGTAAAATAATTTCAGAAAAATTATTTGCAAAGATTTTTCAGAAATTAATTCTAAATAATTAGCGTTACACCATGAACAGCATTAAAAATTACCACCTGCCCATTGTCCCAAAGCCAGTTGAAATTATGTTCAGTCAGTATAACTGAAAAGTTTTGGTCGATGATGTGGACCACTAAAATCTCGTCTTTGTAACTGCAGTGTTTTATTATTTCCCTGGAAGTTAAGGCAGTCTTCACTCATTTCATCCAACATAAACAGGGAGCTTGACATTTGATTGCCCTGGTATGTACGGAGTATAATCCAGAACAAAATAAACACTGACTCAACCTCTCTTTACCCTCATTTGTGCGTCAGAAACCCTCAAATTCTTAATTTGACCCCCAGTTTTGACACCATTTGCTTTTTTTTACTCAGTCTGACCATCACTTCTGACAACAATGGGATTTTTGCTCTCAGTCCTGTACACCTAGTTGATACACTGTTACTATATACATGGATCATACGACCTTGAAGAATCCTTGAATTTAGGTAAGGATACGTTGTAAGCTACTTAAATCAAAAAAATGTTTGTTTCATCCTTAAAAAGTCCTGAATATCTGAAACTTAATGAAAATTTTGCCAAAAACTCATTGTATTTATCAGAGGAAATGCAATACATTAAAACTGAATAAAATACATCACTTTTTAAATTCCAGACTTTTTTTATATACATATTTTCAAAAATAACAAATAAATAAAATGGTATAAAACTGGGTGGATTAAATGACATACAATCAAACCCACTTATCTTGACCTTGGTTATCTTGAGAACATTTGTATGTGGATCATTTTGGTTTGGTCCTGAAAAAAATTCTTTTTTGTTATGCTAATTTTTTCCTGCTCATCTCAACCCTGTTAAGTCAATAACCCCATTATGATGGGGATAAGTTTCAGTCCAGAGTAACATGTTGAGCCACTTTTTTCAATGAAGTGCATCTTTTATTGTCCATTTCAGAGAAATTTTTTTACAAGAAATGATCAGCAAAAGCAATCAATTATCATGCAAAAGTTTGGTCAGTTTTGCCCCTAGACAAACACTTATAAAAGAAAATACTTTAAACTTTAACATTTTCTTGTTTGGTGCCTAGGAAGAACTGGATGATGTCAGCATCAGTCTTATATTCAACAGTGGGGCAATTCTCATAAATTTTGATCCAGCGCTGAATATTGTCAGATGAGTTAAAATGTCCCGGTATCACAGTTTTAGCCTTTTCAACATCTTCCTCCATTAATCCCTTAAAAGCACAATCCTATTGACAATGTAAGTGTTCTTTTTCCTGGATCTCTCCATTGTGAGATTAAATGTCTTAATTCACTCATTATCATAAATACTGGTAAGACTAAACTTGGCAACACATTACTGTGTATCAATTTCCATTAAATAACATCAGTAGTTAGATTCATGGCAGCTGTATTTCTTTCTCGTTGGCAGAGGTACAAACAAATCCATTTTGCTTACTTAGGGGTGATCAGGTTTAGCTCATATTTTTTTATTTCTTCAGGAGGTAAGGTTATTTTATTTACTGAAAGTATGATATATTCAATGCAAATTATACATTTACTATGCAATTAAAAGAGCAAATAGAGTACATATTGTACCTTCATTTCAGAGAGTGCACATACATGTACACATACATAATTTATTAACAACACTTCTTTTTGTATTGTTTGCTATATCTACAGCTGGAGTCTGAATTCTGTCTAAAAAGTTATGAAATCGCAACACTTGTTACTAAAGTAAAACTGTATACAAATAAAGCAATAATTAATCTTAAAGCTAGGACATGTTTGTTGACAAAATTTCCAGTAAACCTAAGAGTAAGAGACAGGAATAAAGGTCAAAGACATCATTAAAATTATGTTACCAGTTTTTAATGAACCTTGATATCTCAGGACCTGGTTATGATAATGATTTTTTTACATGCCTGATGTAATCGATATAACCAGGTTTGACTGTGTAACAGTGGTAGTTACTAGATGGATTAGTATCCTTTTACTGTTGTGACAGACTAATCACATTTGCAAATGGATGATTAACTTGGGTAAAGAATATGACCTGACTAGGAATGAGGCCAGTTTACAATTCAAGGCTGGGAATGTGACCCACGTTCTGTAAGAAAAAATACTCCTTGAAAACTTGTGGAAGTCCTTGAAAATAGTCCAGAGGATTGAATGAACCATACCCAATGCCAAGCTCCTTTGTATTTAGAGCACCTGAGAACACAAGAGCAAACATACTGAGATATTTGATTGCTTTAAAACAACCAACTGTATCAAATTTCACTGTTTCTTAGTCATGTTTAACTTGGACACCATGCATTTATTCACAATCATCTAAATTGAATCAAGTCATCCTGATAAAAAGTAGTGCTCTTCACAAGTGCATGTGTGACAGTTTATGGCCAATGTAAACTGACCCAATCCCCTAAAAAAGGAAACAATGAGGAAAGGGAAGCAAATCAAAGGGAATGTTCAGCTCCATTACTTGAGTTATTTTGATCCTCCTACAGCCATTCATCCATGGAATGCTGCATAAAGAATATGACAGCCAACATTTACAGACCCTATCCCTTCCCAACATCTACTTGAACTTTCAGTAGATGATACTGAAACAAATTTACCTATCATCAGGATTGGGAATAAAGGGACTTTTTGAGGCAGAGCTTACATCAAAAATGTGACAATAATGATGACAATGATTTTCACTCTGACTACTCTGCAAAACATAGTGATATTTTCTGTGATGAACTTAAAAACGCAACCAGTGACTTGTAGGAAACATTCAGAGCCATACAATTTGAGCTTCTGTGGCTAAAGGCTACATGGAATATAGCAGAAAATATACAAAATAAAGATTTAAATGAGTTTTATATGTTTTTATTTGTCTCCAGTATGGTTAAATTACATAATTTAGCTAATGTATTCAAGTGGAAATTATCATCCTTTTCAAAATCTCAGGCCAACAAGTGTTGTTGCAGCTTCTTTTAAAATGTTACTGGTTCTCTTAGCCAATATGTTTCCTTTCTTCGTGTAATTTTGTACAACAACAGTGAATCAAGAAAATATGTTAAAATATTATTTAAAACATCATACAATTGCAATATTCAGTATACACTGAATGAAATAAATTCATATATGTTAAATTATATCACAGTTGCTAAATATTCAGAAAGTCTGTAGACAGTAATTATCATGACAACACACAATAGACCTCTATTTACCAGTTGCAAAAAAGAATTAATTCTAAATGAACATCAGCTGTCCGCACTGCACTCATGCACCATATTTCTCATGACCTCATGCTTGCTTTGAGATTCTTGACACCATCAACTGGATCACCATTATTTGTTGACAGTGACAGCAAACACGTTTAGATTTAAACACATCCTTCGATTCAAGACATAATGCCACAACCACCTCAAAGTCTGTAACCCTGAAGTGTGTTTTACCTGCTCAAGCCAGGGCAGCTGTTCATATGATGGCGTTCTTTCTGTTTCTATTAACAGAAAACTGATATCAGGAATTTTTGAAATGGCAAGGGCAACATAAACAAATGAATTCAGCTAATTTTGTGTCCTTTGCCTAACTATCATAACAAATAAAAGTTCACAATAATTCAATCTATAATCTTTAAGAAAGAGCTTTAAAGTTACCATGCTAACATAAAAAATAAACAGCATTCTCTGCCCTATCTCAAAGAGCATTAGAGGAAAAAATACAGAAAAGAGGTGAAACAAATTCAGCACTGACTTTGATCTTGAAATAAAGCTTCCACTGTGATATATGAGATGCCATCAAAATGAGAACATAAGTGTACTATGGTTTATCCCTGTACCTCAAACAGCTTTTATGATAAAAAGCAAAAACAAAAGAATCTCTTGAAATATTGACCAGTGACCTTGACCTTGATGATAAGACCTCAAGTATTCAATTTAATACATCTGGTGACAATAAATAAGTATACTGAGTTTCATCCATTTATCTTCCACAGCTGTTAACTTAAGAAGCAGAAGATAAATGTAACTGAAACCTAAAATAAAAATAGACCTGTGACCTTGACATTGAGGATAGAAACCCCAGTGTGGTATGGAACACACTAGTTAGTGATGATATATAGTTACACCAAATTTAAACCCTTACCTTAAATGGCTCAAAAATTATAGATTGGAAAGGAACATGTAGTGGAAAAATTCAACATATGACATGGCATTGATCTTGAATATAAGACCCTCAATCAGGGAACCCAACACTTGCTAATGATGACTATATCTATTCCAAAAATTACATCCCTGAATCTGAAAGAAGTTTTAAAGTCATAGAAGGAAAAAGAAAGAGTTGTGAAAACAGAAAATATCGAGCCATAACCTTGACCTTGAAGACTGGACCCCCAGTGTGGTATACAAGACACCTAGTGATGATGTACAAGCATACCAGATTTCATCCTTTATCTCAAAGTGCTTTAATGTTATAAAGCAGAAGGGAAAATGTGATGAAACGGTAAAATATTGAGCCATGAAAATGACCTTGATGATAGGACCGCCAGTGCAGTATGTTACATGCCAACTGATGATGTACAAGCATACATATCAGCTTTCATCCTTTAATCCCAAATGGCTCTTAGCACAGAATGTAAGGTGTGATGGAAAATGGACAATACATGACCTCGACTTTGAAGATAGCACCCCTAATCTGGTGAACAACATCTTCTAGCAATGATGTGTAAGTAGACTAAGTGAATGGCTTTAAAGTTATAGTGCAGAAAAGAAAGTCTGATGGACAAATGGAAACAAAGACACTTTGTTCCAAGCTTAGATAAAAATTCTTACAATCAATGTGTGCTTCTTATATCATGTTAGAAAAATAATCCAGTGGAAATTATACAGAATGGAATTCTTCAGGAGTGTTTTAAAAAAATAGGAAAATAAAAATATTTCTTGTAAGATAGCCTGGACAAAAACATTAAGAATACACCATATTTTTCTTTATTTTACTATTATTGTTATAAATATTTAACATTTTTTTTTACTACAATTTAATATGTTTTTTAAAGCAATATTGTATCTTACAGACACAAATAGAAAATGATTAATCTCTATATCATGGTTTAAATGGCACATTCCAGTCATAATGTCTGAAGCATGAACCATGGACAAACTTGGGGAAACAAGCAAAGTTCAACAAGCTCAGAAAAATTGCAACTTGCAAATGATTTAGTGGGATACCAAACATAATAAACTAAGCAGATACGATCTAACATGTTCAATAATTATTTTATTAGTTTCTTGCAATAGTAGAATGTGAGCATTAAATTCATATTAAGGGTACCAATCATGGCAGGTCAAGGAAAAGTTATGAAACAAGATGGATTATCAGTCACAATGTTTATCATGAAAGAGTAATCTACAAAAGTAAATTTTTTATGTTAGTATTTCAGTGTTCACTATTTCCATGACAAAATGTCAATCCACTTGAAGAATGAACTTAACTTGCTGAAGAAATGCTATCATTTGTTTCAGCACTTTATTTTGCATGCAAACTGTCTCCATACTGCACATAATCCACACTGAATAGATGCATACCATCAAAAATAAACCTATATATATTTTTTAAATATACTCCTGCAATATCTTTGACCTTCAGTATACATTATAGGCCACAAAATATCTTTGACCTTCAGTATACCTTCTAGGCCACAATATCTCGTCATTTTGCAGCAAAATAAACTTAGCATGTACAACTGCTATCGTCTGCTTTCCTATCTTTTCACAACAAATCACCCTGAAAAGTTACGTCCCAAGAGTCCATACTATAAATCTGATGCTGGGCAACTGGATGTTAAAACTGGGGATTGCCAAACCCCACTTCACCCTGCACCTGATGAATTTCTGCTAGCAGATCTGGATCTTGGAGATTCACCTGTAAGAAAGCGATAAAAGACCATCAGTAATGAATTTCTCCTCTTTGAGGATTCCTCCACCTACCATTGGTGTACTGCAAATTTAAAATGATTTATCATATATACTCACTTATAAGTCCAGTCCAGCTGCAAAAAGCACAGACCCTGATCTGCCATCACATAATGATCGAGCAGATCAGGATCTATGTTCTTAGTTTTGCTGATTACTCCTAACAAACAGCATAGACATTATGCAATGGCAGATCTGGGTCTGTGCAATTTGCAGTTGGGCCTGACTTATATGTAAATATATATGGTATTCAATCCCCACAATGCAGCAAATCAGCGGGAGCAAGAGTTTTTCCTATTTTAAGTTTTAGCCAAAACAATATTACTTGCAACACTATACAGCGTGGTCATTGTTCTAATTTACAGTATTAATTTTCTAGTAATATATTTTTATTTAATAGTCTGCTTCCCTACAACTTTAATGAAAAAGCATAATGCTATACTAAGAGCGATAGAGAAAATCTGTAACAGTGAATTGAAACCTGTGATAGTCTAAAAAAACTTGTGCAGATGACAATAACATAGATACCGTACATATTAAAAATTATCAAACATCAGAATTTACGACAAATTTACATACTCTGTAAGTTGCAAATTTTAAAAGAATCATGACTTTAAATATAACTCCATGGAATTAGCACACTAATATTAAAATGACATGACTTTCCAGAACCAGATTTATATCAGTTCACCTTTATGGCATATTTATAAGCCTGTTCTGCCTCTAGCTGTCGTCCTGTCTTCAAGCAAACCAGTGATAAGTAGCCCCACACCTCGCCATCTGTATTATTCAGGATATTGGCTTCTGATAAGGCATCTTCAGCCTCTGTCAACTCATTCAGCTGTAAAAGGAAGATGAACAATTAATATTTACTCTGTTCTAATGTTTTATGACTGAAATTCCATTTACTCAACTATGAACAGGTTGACTCAGATCTGCCATTGCATAATGACCAACAGGTCAGGGTCTTTGTTTTGTTTATAATTTTAGACAAATAGGAAAGATCCAATTGCAACAAATTGTGACTTTTCTAGCAAATTCCAACTCAAAAATACTTTGACAGAGTGACTGACACTCCTTGAAAAGGGGGAAATGACTGGAAAATGATGAAAAACTAGGTCACATGCTGAAGTGCACTAGACAAAATAGAAACATGTCAAAAGCATCATGATGCCTTTTGGGAATTATTGACAATAGTTCAGTAAAAGAAAGTACTCTAGCAAGCTCATATTTGAAAACAGAAACTTTCAAATATGCTTGCCAAGAGTGAATCATCTCCATCAATAAGTCACCATAATGAACACAGTTATGGTATTGTGATGTACACGTAATGTCATACCATAAACAAGGTACAAGTACAGTTTATGCAATAGTGACTATATATAGTATGCATAAATATAGGATCTCAAATGGGTAACGATTTAATATTGAATTTATGAAATGAGTTGAATAATGGCCAGCTTCTGCAAGCCTTGGCGAGCAAAAGCTGGACATTATTTAACGAGTTTCATAAATTTAAAATTAAATCATTACCCATTTGCGATTCTTTTTATCACATAGTTTTATTTCAGGGGAAATTATTTAGATAGAAAGAAGAACGAATAATTTCATTCATTCTGACACACTGTACCGTTCATTTGTTGTGCTTAAAAAATAGTCCCAAACAAAGTTGATATAGTAAAAGTATATTATACATTTTTTATAACTATAAATCAAAGAATAAGCACCCATCCAAGTAAACAGAACATTTTACAAAAGACAAAACATTTGTCAACACAAAATGTCCAAAGCGTGTGATGTCACATTGTTTGATATGGTGCACAATACCGGTTTGAATTGGCCAACACAACACAGTGACAGTATTTATGTTGAAATTCCACAACTAAACATTACATTGTTGCAATATTTTTGTGAAAAGAAGATTACTGGATGCAGAAATAAACATATTTACTGTAATGTATTTGTGACCGGAAATTTGCAGTATTTGATTTGGAACATTAGATTGTACAGAAGACAAAAACAACTCTCTGAGTTGGACTTGCATCACATATTTACCACGTAAATATGCTGTGGTTGGATAAAGTTCTGTCAGTTGGGGAGACCGGTTTATGTCTACATTCTTCTGTGAACAAAGGTGAGTTTACTTACTTCATTTAAACCAAGCTTGTATATAGGGTGGATTCCATGCTACAGATATACCGCCCATGCATCTCCACCCTCACCCTCGTTATCATCTAAGCAATACTGGTAGTTTTACTTGTTGTTATTGTTCTTGTCTTGGGGGTTTTGCCATTTCTCATGTTATGATATGTTATACATGACATAACAAACCCCTGTGGGGATAAACTGGCAATATTGAAACAGACAAGACCATTTTTTTGCAATTCCCTTTCGTGAGTCGATTCAAAAAATGGCGGCCAAAAAATGTTCCATGAAAACAAAAAATTCTTGAAGGCGGGATTAAAAAAGTTTTCCCAAGATCGCAGCCAATCAGTAAAGAGAATACTGCACAATAATTTCATGGGCTTATTCGGACCAATCAGAATCACATAAAGTTATATGTTCACATGTATAATATCAAAAATATGAAACTGCACACACTGTAGGCAAAGTGTACCGACTATGTGATAAAATTGTTTCTAGCTTAAAACATGCACAGCATCTGGCCCTGTAGTCTGAACATGAATTCATAGAACTGTTTCTAGCCTGAAACATGCACAACATCTGGCCCTGTAGTCTGAACATGAATTCATAGAACTGTTTCTAGCCTGAAACATGCACAACATCTGGCCCTGTAGTCTGAACATGAATTCATAGAACTGTTTCTAGCCTGAAACATGCACAACATCTGGCCCTGTAGTCTGAACATGAATTCATAGAATTGTTTCTAGCTTGAAACATGCACAACATCTGGCCCTGTAGTCTGAACATGAATTCATAGAACTGTTTCTAGCTTGAAACATGCACATCTGACCCTGTAGTCTCAACATGAATTCATGGAACCACTTCTAAACAATCCAGAAAATCCACAATTTATTGCAAGATTGTTTTAAAATGCAAAGAAACAATTTATTTTCCTCAGAGGTCTTAAATGGTTGCTGAGAACATTCTTCATTTTGGACACTATAAGCCCAGGCAATTTACAGCATCTTTCATATTGATTTATCTCCAGACCATTTTAACACATTACTTGTTATATCAAGCCAAGGAAATGAGAACTATGTGCCTTTCCCAAACACATACTGAGGCAGCTGACTCATCCTTGCCAGGCAGCTATCAAACCAGTGATACCATACAACAAAATGAAAGTGTAAGGCCTGTTCTGAATCTAGTGATAAAATCACTCTCTATCTCACACTTGCAAATATCTATGAATTACAATAATACATACCCTGTAGCAAGCGATTCCAACACCTAACCAGGAAACGCAGGATGGTGAACGTTTACAGGCCAAGAGGAATGTTTTCTTTGCTTCTTCATACTGAAAAGAACAATGAACATGTTCCACCCAGTAAGACTAACCTCAAAAGACTAAAGTTTTATAGAAGTATATTTAAAGAGATAAAAATTATATTAAAAACATGATGTCATATTAAAATATTCAGTGTTGCCATGATCAAGTAATTGTTATGGACAAAGTATATTAGATAATGTAATATCAGAAATCAGAGGAAATCAGTGTAACCCCACAAAATGTTTTCTCCAGGACTTCATCCATTTTTTCCCAGATCACAAAATTCTATCCTGAACAAATACTTCTAAATTTACAGCATAGTACTGGACCATGACCAACCAGTAGAAAAACTGAACAATAACTCCCCAGTTGAAAAACAAATTGTTTTTCATTACAAAACCAACTTCATTACATAACAGCTATTTACAATACAGTAAAAACTCAATAATGGAGACATAAATCACTCATGTACTGTTGTACATCATCAAAATGATTGCTCAGTCCTACAGACTTCTGTTGCCTGTGATCTAAGCATTGAAGCAACTAATCACTTGAACAAAAATATGGGTGCATAGCACTTTGAATTTTTGAAAGTTCCACTGGACTAGGTCTGATCTCAACTTACAAAGTTGAAACGGAAACATTTAATTCAATTTTTTTATGGCACATTGAAGACTATTCAAGGCTGTCTAAATGGACACCTCATTGTAATAAATATTGCTACTGTATTACACATTTCCGATTATAACAAAATACATTGCATTTATTCGATAAAAACAATCTCTGCACAAGAATGTTTTGCTATAACAAGCACCTAGTTATTCTGATTCCTTATTGTAATAAATTATGAATAACTTGTCAGGTTTTGACTTTTTTTCTGAAATAGTGCTCCGACCCTTCCATGCAAGTTAAGTTTTGTTAAAGTTCATTTCCAATGTTGATCAAAAATATTTCTGAAAACAGATATTGCTTTTGAACATCAGCTAAAAAGCAAAAACAATATACACTAATATAAATGTGATGCCAGTGCTAAGATTGCTGTAATGCACTAAGCTCATCAGGACACTTTTCAGACCATACACCAAAAAGTTATGGGATTCAGTTACAAGTTTGAGATTAATGGCTGAATTATCATAATCAATCAATCACTGATTCTAATTGCCTGGAGATAATTTCTGTTTTTTTTTTGGACAATGTAATTTTTGTAAACTTTATAAAGTTGCTATATCCCATAAAGTTGAGCAGTTTATTCGTACATTTTATTGTTATCTTACATGTTGTTAGAACATGTGTTAAAATAAAATATGAAAGGCCATTTCAACTAGAGTATACCTGCCAATTACCATGGCATGTCAAACAAAAAAATGATTTCTGACTTTCTAAGCCCCCAGCATTGTCCCATTATAAAAACACAATTTCCAATAAATCTTTTGAAAAGGAGAGAGAGCACAATGGAGACCCTGTTGTCCATAACCTGTTTAACCTGTGGCCAGTCATGATTCACATAGCTTCATGCAAAAAAGCCATGGAAAAGTATCTCCATGGGGTAGTATATACTGTTAAGTGTCAAAGAGGCCATTACTTAACTGAGTGACAATAGCTATGGTGATTTGGTGTTTGGCAGTCCTTTTGATCATTGCTATGGAAACACCAATTAAACTAATTTGCATAGGTAAAGTATAAAAAGAGGAAAAACAATTTATTTTGAAGTTATATACATCATAGATGGGTAATTAAGACACAAAAGTTATTTGAAGTCATTGCCTCAAAAGAAAACATTTAAGTAATTTTTATTAAAGATTAATGGTTAGTTCATGATCAGTACTGATGGGTCCGATTTTACTCCATACTTGCTTGTCTAAAGCATGTCCCTACAAGGAAATTTAGCATCCCTTATGCCTCATTTTAGCAATCATTGTAATTATTTTATTTCTGTTTGCAATCATTTAATTTCAATAAAATAAGTTCTGTTGTTTTGTTTTTTTAAAATCAATATATCACAATAAGATCACAATATTTTCTTCGATATTACAATATGTCACAGTACAATGATTTTCAATCCAATACCCATACCTAGAAGCAACCATATAATCCATGAAACCTCACCAATCAAAGTAAATTCAAATAAAAACAAGAATTCACTAGGTTGTATACAGATAGCTACAAACCCTTTGTTCCTGTAAATATATGGAAGCCAGCCTAAGATAGATGGAATGCATTTCTGAAGCATCAGCTACAAATGATATGGTCCTTTCATAGCAGTCTCGGGCCTCTGCTGTGTTTCCCGTTAGATAGTGCACATGACCCATCAAAGACCAAGCATCTGGATTCTGAATATGAATAAAAATGTGAGTAAGTAACAATTTGTTTGACAGTATCTATTCCATTATATAAATAATTATCATTTAAATATTCATATGATTGTTTCAAAGCCCCAAATATTAGTATAAAGTACTTGTGCAACTTGCACATGGCCATGTACTTAATTGATGATGTTAAAAAGAGTTCAGAGATCTTGTAAGAGTTCAGCATCTTTTTGCAAATAGTCACATGCATAAATGCTTTGAAAACATGGACACAAAAGTAAGTTAACAGTACATGTGCCCACTTGGGTATTTTGAGCACAATTATTGTAAATTTCCCAAAATACAGTCTATAATCAAAAGCTATCTAAATCACCTGGTAATCATAAGTTATCTTAATCACCTGGTAATCAAACTGAAGTGCCTCATTAAGACTGTTTTCTGCTTCAGACAATTCTCTTTTTTGTAGTTTTAATCTGGCCAGAGAAATGTGATAGGCTGCGGTAGGGCCTCCCATTGGACAAAGCAACTCATGGGCCAGACATCTTTCTGTAAACTGAAATGCAAATAATGAGCTGTTAAAAAGTCTGTCACATATTCCAAATGAGGAAAATTTATTTTAAAGATCATTCAAAATTAAACTGGTTTTCTGACAGGTGGGTCCACACAACTATTCAATACTTGGATCTGTTAGCACATAATGTAGTAGTAGACCAATGTCCTATCAGCTTGTTCAACCATACCAGGTTAATAATGAAGACTCTGATCTGTTGGCACATCATAACATGGGATTGCAGATCTGGGTCTCCATTGTTTACACTCTGGTGCACATTTGACATTGCCAATTCAGAAATTGGCAAAAACTGACACTGATTTATCAAACTAGGTTGTGTATGTTGCTATGTATACTTTGTTTCCATCTTCTGAAATATAAATATTCACAGATTTTTATCTTTCACATTTCTTGCATACTGAATACTGACAAAAATATTAGTTACAAGCTAATGCACTTCTAACTGCAATCTTTCATACTACTGATGATTTTAGCCTCAATGTACAGATCTAGGTCCGTGACTGTTCACAGTTGGGTATGAATCTGATTATCTGGATTCCTGGATGTGTAATTTTGAACAATGCTCAGAAGTTCAAAATCGTTCATTATCTAAGACACTTTGCTATGTCATGCAGTGTTCATATAATTTGCATGCTTAGCTGATTCTACAAACATTTCAAAATTTTAATAAGGAAAAAGTGCTGTGTACAACAGCAAAAAAACCCAGCAAAGCCAGTTAATATTTTAATCCATTGTCAACTGTGGTAAGGTTAAAATACATCAGTGATGTTGATCTGTGGCATTGACCTTTATATGACCCAAATATATTAAACAACTCAGCTTTGTATGTGAAAAAATTGGAAGCAAATTTCATTGCTTTATCTCAAATGGTATATTAGCAAACCAATGCTATTAATCAGTGATCTTGACCTTGAAGTTATGACCTTGCTGCAATCTGTGTTACATAACATACTGTCTAGTTAAAGTAAAGAAGTTTCATTTCTGTTTCTAAACTAACCTTTGAGTTATAGCATGGAAACATACAACTTTAAAAATTGACCTGTACTGGTACTTCACTTACTGGTATTGCCTTGACCTCAAGCAACCAGTCAATGGTCTGCATGTATACACTGGATGTAGGCACTGGAGTGGGCTCCCTTGGTGGGGGCTCTTCAGTGGATTCCTCTGCCTGAGGTGTGGTGCCACCCAGTCGGCTTATTCGATATTGGCTGCTGGGGCGTGATGTTTTCCCAGCACCTGCACCTCCAGCTACTGATGTAAGAAAAAAATATTGTTGATGAGAATGTTTGCAAGATGCTAATATACTGATTTCACTTTATTTTAATTATAATGAAAGACTGCCATGCTACAAAGATTTTGAGTACAATGGAACATTTTGCATATTGACTTAATTGGCAGTTATGATTTTGTTGTCCCTAAAATTGCATGTATGGATGCTCAATATACATTGATAAACTCTGAAATGTAACAAGTTAACAAGCAAACATTTGAAAGAATTAGCCTCCATATTTAAAAATTTGCAAAATAAGACTTTACTCCCTGATGACTACCGAAAACTAAATTTTTATTGGAATCATCTGAAAACTGTACTAAAGTTAAGCTAATAAATTATTTTTAGGTGTGCTGTAAAAACTCAATGTTATTTTTTTAGAGTAAATTTATGGTAAAGAAAATGATTTTGAATCAGTTCACAACTGAATGAATAAAACAAGGTAACTTAAATGCCTCTTCCTCAGCAATGATTAGTTCAAATCATAATTGTTAAAAAGCAAAAATCCATTGTAATTCAATGTTAATAATAACAACAACAGAAAAATCACTTACTCCTGCTGTAAATTTGAAGCAAACATAAAACTGTCACAACCTAATTCCTATGATAAAAAATGATGACTAAAAATGGAAAAACAATACTTGTAATGAAAACAATATTTTTTCCCCTATATCACTTTAGTGGTGCTTTCCAAATATATTTCTCTCTTTTGCTCCAAGTTGGCATAATTGTTTTTAATACATTATATACTTCACTGCAAGAATATTTCCAACATAAAATATTGGCCAAAAGTAAGTGATGTTTCATTAGGCTGTTTGGCAGATATAAAGCAGAATCTCAAATCTCTAGTGAACAAAATTAGACTTGACAAAAACCTCGAGACTGCATGCAAATAAAGATACCATAAATGGCAGTTCAAGTGACCATGTTTGTTTGGGCCATTTATGTTTGAAGTGACAGGATTCTACAGAATGTCTATTTAGGACTAAAAAAATTGAAAATTTAATAACAAATATTCCCTTTTGCTCATTCAAGAACTTATATATATATATATATATATATATATATATATATATCTGATTATACACCTACAGTACTACCCTGCTATAAAGTACTTCAATATAAAGCAGTCCCAATTTAACAGCATGTATAGTCATGGATCTCATGTTGTTGTTTGATAATAGTATGTATAAGATACATCAGTATATGGTGACTTCACTGATAATGTGGACCACTTTTTGATTCTAAACAGCATTATAGTAAGGGATTACTGTTTTGGATAACGATATTCAGTATGAACATTTCTGACAATCAAAAGTCAAAAGTTATAAAGTTAAGTCCTGTACAGATCTCCAACAATTGACACACACACACACACACACACACACACATATATATATATATATATATATATGACTGGTCTGCTCATTACAGGTAAAACAAATAAGACTGTTGCGATGCGAAAGTCATGTGTGAAAAAGTTTGTACAACAAATGCCAGTATGCCAGTTTCCATTAAGCTTTGTGTTGCCCATTTTTACATAGTGGGATAGAGACATTAAGAAAATGCATACAATAAAATTTGATCTCAAACAAATAATTTTACATCAGATGCCTGCCATCACCTTATTCTAAAACTGACCAATTCTAAAACTTTATAAATAATAACACCTACTTAAAGAATGTAACAGAGCTATAATACAACCACTGAACATAAATTGAAATTCTCACTCAGAACCAAAAGCCCTTTGCCCCACTACAAATCAAGAATTCCTTACACCTGTTTTGGCACAAAATATAATTCTAAAACTTTGTGACCTTTTGGTAAGAACAATGGAATAATATATCTTCTGGAACAAGCAAAAATACAATTGTAAACCTTGGCCAAAAAGATATAAAATAATTTTAAAAATTATAATTATGTCCATATAACATGGATGCCCCTGCAATATGATGCAAATAAAGAGAAAGAAGTGAAACTGAATCCATAACTCCATAAAATTTGGCCCATAAACAGTAAAAAATCAAACCGGACATAGGTCTTAAGAAAAATCTTCATGTCAAAACTGGTTCCAACCCATCAAGCCCTCCAAAAGTGATATAGCCAAAACTGAAGAACAAAATTCTAAGTCAAACTGAGGCCAAAATTTTGTACAAAAAAACCCAGCAATTGGTGAAATTCATTCTTGACCTAGATCCTTTTAAAGTAAGACATTGCATCAAATTTAACTCCAATCCAAAAAGTCCTTTAAAAGTAAATAGCTGAAATTAAACTGTAGGTCAAATTTCTAATTCAAATAAGGGCCATGACTCAATGAAGTTTTGCTGGAAAATGGTAAAAATTGAATTTTGCCTTAGTCTTTTTAATGTAAAGCCTTATACCATGTAAATTCATGAAGACCTAAGTCCTTTAATGTCAAGTCACAATCCAAATTTGATTCCAAACCATGAAAGTCATTCAAAAACTTATTTAACAGAAACAAAATGGAATACAAAGTTCTAAATCAACATGGGCTACACCTCTATCAACATTTGATGGAAAATGGTAAAAATCAAACTGGACCAAGGTAATTTTTTATGCAAATCTTCATACAGAATCTGATTTAAATTTGTGTTGTCCTTCAAAAGCTATCAAGTGGAAATGAAACTGATGTGCAAAGTTATGAGTAAAACTGGGCACAACTATATAATATTTTGCCAAGAAAAGGTGAAAATCAAACTTAAACTAGGTCTTCAGCATGTAAAGCCCTGTACCAGATTTTGATTTTAATCTGTGAAGTCTTTCAAAAGATACTGAGCAGGTATAAAATGGAAATGCAAAGCTCTTTGACAAACAAGCACCACAGTTCAATAAAATCAGAAAATGGTAAACATGTAACTTTACATTGGTCTTGGTAGTGTAAGCTTTATACCAAATTTGATTTCTATCCATAAATTCTTTAAAAAGTTGCAAAGAAGAATGAAATGTAAGGGAGAAATTATACATCAAACCGGGACCATAACTCCATAAAATTGTGCTGGAAAATGATAAACCTTTAGGTCTTAAGGGGGGTGCTCACCAGTTATTATGTACTTTTGAGAGAGTGACATATGTAAGGTGAAGTTGTTTGCATTTAAAACATGCACACTGGAGAGAATGTTGGCATACCTTTATGCTACTTTGATGTAATGTGACTGACATTTCTTTGGATATTGTACTTTTGGAAATTGTAAATGATCTTAGCACACTGCAAACTAAAATGACTGCTCCCTTGTGCTCCAAAAATCAGCCTGAATTTGTCTAAAGTACACTATCCTTAGCAGCTATTAAAATAGGGAAAATGAATTTTGCCAGACTAGACAATACCAGCTTCTGAAAGTGCAATGAATGAATTACTAAATATATAAAATGTAAAAAAAGTTATCAGCTCTTTTTTTTACAATTTACCTCTGAAGTTCAGGAAGTGAAAATGACCAAGTGGAGCTAGACCTTTTTGAAAGGTGCACATCTGGAGTAAGACCAAGCTGTATACTCTATAACCCATATTACACCCATCAATCATACACCAAAATAAAGAGACTCAAAGGCTCTTTGAACAATACCTAAGATATACAAGGTCTTTTTTAAATAGCAAGTATAACTAGTGAGGAAACCCAGGGGAATTCTTTTTCTTTAAAATTCTAACCCTATGCAAAATACGAAACTGTAGAGCACCACCAAGGTAAAGCCTTGCATCCATTTTGATTCCAATTAATAAAGTCTTTGAAAAGATACTGAGAAAAAAAAAATTATGACAAACATGACACAATAGGATGGGACAAATGGACATGGCAACCACTATACTGCCCCTCCCAAGAGAAAAGCATAACAAGGATAGAAATTATAACTGTAAGGTGAATTGGATAGGCAATTAGCAAATAACAAGAAAAATCAAGTTGGTCTGAGATTGCTCAACTGGTTACAGCCTGTAGATGAAATGAAAATTCATTTGGTCAAGTAATCCAGACTAACATTCAAAATATTAATTCTGTCACATTTGTTCCATTTCTGCAGAGTGGTTTGTTACAAAATATTAATTTTAAGGTTTACCAAGTGTAATTGTGCCCATATCAGATGACAGGTCTGCATTATTTCTATAAATGTTAAAGGTCTGGCTACATGATGAGCTCACTTAGCCTTCTGGTAAGTCTGGAAAGGCGAGGTAACAACACAGTGACCCATATGTCCTTTTTTGGCAATATTATATGCCATGTTATATCCACTGAATAAAAATATGTCCACATCACCCCAATACATAACAATGAGATAAGAACTTTTACACCTGGCTGCTTTAATTAATCATCCTGACCTCAGAAAACTGTTATGTTAGGTACAATCCCTAGCAAGCAAGTTACTGTAAGTTATCTGGACCTAAGATCTAAGGTTGTACATCGTGTTTGTTCCTCTAACTACTATGTCCCATTTTAGTCTCCAAGCATTAATTTCATAAGTGCAATTTCATGCAACTTTTACCTGATAATTTGTGTCCTATTGTAAAGAACAAGACATAATTAAAAATTCTGTCCCTCTGATTGATTTTCAGGTACTATAATTGAGCCGATACATACATACATACATACATACATACATACATACATACATATAGACCTTACTATGCAGTGGCTTGTAAGGAGGAAATAAATGATATATCTTTGTGTCATAATGTAATGTGATAGAACACATATTTAATATTGAAATTATGATGGGAATCAATAAGATTATAATATCATTAACACAATTTGATGAATAGCATACATGCTTGTGTAAACAATACACCAAAATGTGTACACAGTAAATCAAAATCTGTCACTGCATACTGCACTAGTAGTTCAAGGTTTATGATGTTTGTTCCAATGATTTAAGTGAGCAGTACAGACTTTGATCTACAGGTACATTATGTGACAACAAATGTTTGATTCCATTCTGCTTTGAGCTGGATGTGTTACAGATCGATACACATGGTACTAAATCATGTCATTTTCACACACACACACACACACACACACACACACACACACACACACACACACACACACACACACACACACACACACACACACACACACACACACACATGCAATTTCATTCTAAAATACATCTGTAACAATGGGTCAAAAGATATTAGAATTAGAGCCTGATAGTTTAAATCCTGGAAAATAGGTCAAAACAACCCAGTTTCATCCTGAGATGCACTCTCATTGTAAGATTGGTGGCAATATATAAAATGGTACTGAAATATGGGCCCATATATAATCTTAAAGTAAACTGAAATACATTTTGAAAAGTTAGTCAAAACAATCCAATTTTAGTTTGTGACATGAACCTATACATGTAGTAACAGAGAACTTCCAGCCCAGAAAGTGAATATTTTAATTTATAATTTCTGAATCAGTCCTGGAAAACAGGTTGCAGTGAACCAGTTTTGGGGTACAACCCATTTATTTCATTTAACTTTGGTGGCAATAGGTGAAAATATATTATAATTTAGTTGAGACATAATTCTGAAGCAAGCACTTTTGAGCAAATCAGTGAAAATTGAAAAGTAGATCACAGTGACCAAATTTTCTTGCAATTTATCCCACAAAGCACCCACAGCACTTAATGGTTGCTTTCATCAGCAATGGTTGTCTATTTTACCATGGAATATATATTTATTGGTGTGGTGTACTGTCCAATACAAATAATGAAAAATATGAACAAACTGAATTCAAAGTTTAACAAAACTATCTCAAACAAATTACAAAATATAAAAGGCTAGCACTTCAACTTACCTAATGGATGGTGCTGTGCACCATGTACTATGAATATATGAATATATAACATGAAACAGTTTATAAGTTGAATCCTAAATCTGTATAAATAATTTATAAAATTATGCAATATATTTTTCTCTACAATGTGATTTCACTGCAAAATAATCTACTACATTCAACCTATATACATGTACACTGTTATCAAGGAGCATGCAATGAACTCATCAAAACACTAAAATGAAATGTATGCCACTGTACATCAAAGGAAAAAAAATGTCACAGCATAATTCAGTAACTCAGTTTTACAGAGGCTAGGCTAATATGATGAAACTGCAATCAATATTATACAGACCATGAAACAATGACCTAGATTGGTTAAATTCTTTTAAATATCAAACCTAATTGGTTGTTTTAAGAATACTGTGAAATCATTGATATCTTTGGCATTTTAATTTTTGTGGTATCCATATTGGTTTCAAATATAACATAATCTATATCTATGCTTTTCACACTTACAATCTCTTTATTTAACATAAATTAAATTTATTTCACACAAATATCATGAATAGTTTTAATATATGATACCACAACATTACAATATCAGAAATTCTTTCATATGACATGAGTATTCTACAATGGCATCACGCTGACTCAAGGGACATTTTCTCGTGTTATGGCCCATAATCATATTATCAAGAATGAAGACAATAACATGTGATAAACCTGAGTAGACAATGCATTGAAAAGAGTGAAAAAATGAAATCAAACTGAATTAAATCTGTATGTTTAATGAAGTGTAACACCAACTGAGTCTTAGAGAATGGTGGCTTGTTTGAACAGAATATGTGTAAATAAATTTTCATTAATCACCTAAAATAGTTTTTAACTGTTTGCCTATGTACTTTAACTAATTTTTAAAAAACCCACTTTAACTACAAAATGAAGTATAATATACCAATTTTCATCATGACCACAAAAACTGGTGCCAACAGAACTGAATGATTTCATAGCAAAGCTACCTTTTGACCTCTCAGCTATTGCCTCCTCGAAGCCTTCTGATTCTCCAACTGTTAAGGTATCTAATTCACAGAGAAAACTTCTTGTAACTTAGAAAATCAGTGCATTAATTACTTGACTGAAGATAACATGCACCTGACTGAATATAACATGCACCTTACTGCCAATAGTTTCAAGATCTACGCTTTTTCTTCTGTTACCAATTTTGTGCAAACAATCACAGACTTAGATCTGTGTAATAGCAGAACTGGGTCTATACTGCTTTCAGCTGGACAAAAGTCCTTTTGTTTTTGTTTTTTCAATAAAAATTTGTGTACATTTTTTAACTTTAGAAAGCTACAGAAAATATCTTAAAACTCATGAAAAAGGATACTGAAATATTTTAGAAATATTCATAAAAATATAGATATAAACCAATAAAAAATATAAAGCTACATTAACATTTGTAATGACTGTACACATTTACATGATGTTTATAATCATTTTATTATCTAAAAACATATTTTTGTTCTTTCCTGTTATCCTTAAAAGGAAAATTTATGAACAACATCAAGATATGCACGGTTGGTAGAAAAAACATTATATCCAATAAACACTCAGTTAATTCAGACCAAGCATCACTTTCAATGCAATCTGTGTGCATGCTTCACTTAAAACGTTGTTCCTCCACATACATTTATTACTGTATACTCACTTATAAGATGTGTCCACCTGCAAACTGCATAGACCCAGATCTGCCACTGCATAATGCGCTGGCAGATCTGGGTCTGTGCAGTTTGTCATGAGCAATCAGTAGAACAAACATAGACCATGATCTGCTGGTGCAATATGGTATGGCATATCACGAGCTTCACTTTTGCAGTTTGACTTTACTTATAAGTGAGTATATATGGTACAATACCTTAAGGTGACAATCCTATTCCAAAATTTAGATAAAATGCTTTGTTTCTTATGAAGTACTGACTACATGTAGCATGTTTTATAATTTGAACTCAGTATGTATCTGAATTAAAATGTGTAATCGAGGACAGGTATCATCTTCTAAAAGGACAGGTATCGTCTTCTAAAAGGACAGGTATCATCTTCTAAAACGACAGGTATCGTCTTCTAAAAACTTTCTTAGCACAAATCTCAAGTACAAAAACACCCAAATTAGATATGTTTTCAAGTACATCTCATGGAAAATAGGCATGCTATTCAAGGAGCCCAAGGAATGGTAATTTTTTGAATATATATATATATATATATATATATATATATATATATATATATATATATACACACACACACGTCATAATGAGAAAATTCAAGAACGGATAGTACACATCCATTAAATAATATAGTGCTTTCAAATGTTTCATCCATAACTTTGGTCTAAGAAAGGAATCACAGAAATATGGGACTACTGAACTGTTTGTATATTTTCCAAATTTTAATCAGACTGAGTGATTCTTAAGGATGATTCTTAATTTTAGAATTTTAAGTTTTACTTCAGATTTTGTGCTCAGGTTGTGTTGTGACTATGGGATTACTGGTATCAATTAATCACACATAACACACAAGTAAATGGGGTATAATGCGACTTGCCACATCTCCATTAGTTATAGCAGAGCAGGATTCTAATGAGGGGAGGTAACACAAGAATATCCAAGCATCTTACAGACTTATACTGCCAAGTAACCATGACACAATTCTAATCATCTAAAAACATCACATAGATATGTGAATACATAAAGTATTATATTTTATCAATGGTGGCTTGCTGCAACTGCAATATTTAACCACCATTTATTAAATCTTCTGTTCAGAATGAAAATCATATAATTTGTTGTAAGTATTGTCGGCTAAAAAGTAGCCAGAACCAACTGACAGTTAAATGGATGATTCACCTGGCTTCCAGCTTTAAAGAAATATACTAAGGTGCTAGTAACATATAGATGTGCAAAAATTAATATTTTTGATACACATGAGATCTTAGATTTCTCTAAAGGTGTGATAATCCTAAAAGTTTAACAAGATTTAGAAGACTGTGCTCATCAATGGATTAATGAAGGTCTACGTACCTGATGGTCTCTTTGTAGCAGATGGTCGCCTGGGTGCAGACGCTTTATCACTAGACTTGCCAGAGGTCCCTCTCTCACTGGATGGTGGAGTTGGTTGCTTGATTTCTGGCACCAACATATTTGCAATGGCTGAGGGTGGAGCTAAACCTCCCTGGTCATCTTGACAAAAGAACAAAAATAAAATGATAAATAAGTCCATTGAAAGAAAAATAATAACTGTGATTCATTGTTTTTCAAGAGGTACCAATGTTTATGAATTTCAATTCTGAAACAGACCACAGATTTTAAGACTCAATGAATACTGATCCTTCTGTGGAAATAACACCATACATTCCCCACTCTGCAAATTTAGGTAATGAGAAAAATATCACTTTTTTCATAAAAGCACAAAAATGAATGTCCATGAAAATAAGCATATTCAAAGTATTATGAAATATGGTAGCAACTCCCTTGTTAACTTGTGGTCCATATTAACCCTATGCTATAATGATTAAGCTATGGCACATCTAGGTCACTGCTAGTTCAACGGTAAAGCTACTCCCTTCGTACCAATAATCACATGTTGCCCATATAAACCATTTGCTCTAATGATTATGCCATTGCACATCTGGGTCTATGCCATTCATTGTTAGAAGTATGCTACACACTTATTAATATGGTCAATAAAGATGCAGTAAGCAACTCAGAATCACTGTATAATTAAATTGTTATGAATTTCCAAATGCAACTTATCCCTGATATAACAAGAACTGATGAGGGAAGTATATTATCATGCTGTATTAGTTTAGTTAACATGGACAATAATGTTTTTATGAATTCACATTCTCCACTACTTTAGGAGCAACCCAAATTGACTGTGTACTTGTCCTCAACACACAGTAAATTATTGCTTGTACCTTTGTGTTCTGCCTCTGATTCCTCCAATGGGGGATGTTCAAGCCGTTCTTTGGCCAGTTCGTCCTCATGCTGAGCTCGCACCAAAGCCACTGCAACTGCCTGATTCAGCTTGTTGGCCTCCAGATAGGCCATCTCAGCACCAATTTCATTGTTAACGGTGTCATAAAACAGGCCTGGGGTTATTAATAATGGCATGAATTAATCTAAGAGTTTCTATTAACACCTCATTATGTATTGCTACAACTTTTACTCCATCTATCATTCTGTGTAATCTGAAATCACAGCAATAAAAAAAATGATAAAGATTTCTTACTTAACATAGTTTAGACTAGTATGCTGTTTGGTGATTTCTTACCTAGCATAATCCAGGTTAAAATGCTGTTTGGTGATTTCTTACCTAGCATAATCCTGACCTAGCATAATCCAGACTAAAATACTGTTTGGTGATTTCTTACCTAGCATAATCCAGACTAAAATGCTGTTTGGTGATTTCTTACCTAGCATAATCCAGACTAAAATGCTGTTTGGTGATTTCTTACCTAGCATAATCCAGGCTAAAATGCTGTTTGGTGATTTCTTACCTAGCATAATCCTGACCTAGCATAATCCAGACTAAAATACTGTTTGGTGATTTCTTACCTAGCATAATCCAGACTAAAATGCTGTTTGGTGATTTCTTACCTAGCATAATCCAGACTAAAATGCTGTTTGGTGATTTCTTACCTAGCATAATCCAGGCTAAAATGCTGTTTGGTGATTTCTTACCTAGCATAATCCAGGCTAAAATGCTGTTTGGTGATTTCTTACCTAGCATAATCCAGGCTAGAATGCTGTTTGGTGATTTCTTACCAAGTATAATCCAGACTAAAATACTATTGGTGATTTCTGACCTAGCATAATCCAGTCTAGAATGCTGTTTGGTGATTTCTGACCTAGCATAATCCAGGCTAGAATGCTGTTTGGTGATTTCTTACCAAGCATAATCCAAACTAGAATACTGTTTGGTGATTTCTTACCTAGCATAGTCCAGGCGAGAATGCTGTTTGGCTGTACACATGTTGCTGCTTCAAAGAATGTCTCGGCTGCCTCATGCTTTTCCAGTAATGTGCACACCACTCCATAAAGTAGTAATCTACAACATTTCAGAAGCCTGTCATTATGGAGGATAAAAAAAAAAAACAAAGACTTAACAGGTATCAGTATGCAAATATGTTTTTTAAATTTGATAATTACTTCAAATTTAAAACTGCAACACACTGTGATAAATAGATGGTCTTAAAAGACATGAGGCCTCTCAAGAGGGGCACATTATGGTATACATATAGTAATCTGGTGGAGGATGGGATCACTTCTTGACAGAGGGTGCAATCTCTTATGAGGGACTTTACACAAACACATAAGATATGCAATAAAATATTTGGATGTTACACATTTATCAATAGTTTATGATGTACAGGGAAGCAATGCAACAAGGAATGCAGTGACTGTCATCATCTTTGAATATCAACCTAATTCTTTTAGTAATCAATAATTTAATAAATATAGTTGATGACTGTCACACTGAAAGTGTCCTGTAGATACATTTTGGGTATTAAATGTGCTCTTATTACATTGAAAAAATCAAATTCTGTGTTTGTAAAACATGTATCTCCATGCTTCCCTGTTTTTGTTCTCTGCCTGAAGTTAGAGCCTGTTGGGTAGGTCCCTGAGATTAAGGCCTGCCCATAGACTAAATTTCAGTTGAGTATGTGTATTTGTCTTTCATGTCGAGTAATGATTTACATAATTACTGGGTTGGAATCAAACTATGGCCCAGGGACTTAGTCAACTTAGTGAGTAAGGATGGGCTCCTGGGCCTATGTCAGCTGCATGTATAAATTTGTCTTTTTATGTCCAGAATGGTCATATAGTGGGGATCTTAACAGTGTCTTAGATATGACCTTTGGATTATGTCCCTCAGGGTAAGAATAAACCCTGGGGTCGATGTCAGTTGTATGTATAATTAGCCTTTCCATTACCTGTAAGTATATCTATGATCATAGGGTGGGGATGTCAACAATGATTTATGTTAGTACCCTGGGTCTAAGCCCTTAGAGGCAGTGAAAGATCTTCAGGCATCACCAACGGTAGTCCCAGTCTTACATGTGTTGAGACTCGGGTCATTGATCACACATGCCAGTTCTTAGGTATGTGAAATATCCACCTCAAGAGCTATTTAACATTTATTTTAATTTGCCCCCACCCTTCTAGCCCTACTACCAAAGGCATGATCAAAATTCCAAAAATGTTGGTACAATCTACACCCACTGGGCTATCACTGAACCAAGCTTCATGTGTCTAGCTTTGGCAGAGTATGAGGAATTAATTGACATTAGGCACATACTGCATATTAACATACAGACTGACTGTATCACAATATCCTTAAATGTTTGATGATATACAAAACTATAAGAAATAACATACAGATGGACTGTATCACAATATCCTTAAATGTTTGATGATATACAAAACTATAAGAAATAACACAGATGAACTGTATCACAATATTCTTAAATGTGTGATGATCTAATATGATGATGTAATATCCAGCGCTTTCCATGTAACCAATGGGGTGAGGCAGGGGGGTATTCTTTCCCATTTGTTATTTAATATATACATAGACGAGTTAAATCGTAAACTGGGTCAGTGTTATGTGGGGTTACGTCTGAAACCAAATGTGTTGTTTCTAAACAACTTTAGTTTTGCTGATGACATGTTATTGATAAGTCCTTCTATCACAGGTTTAAGGAAATTATTAAAGATATGTGAACAATACGCATTAGAGAATGATATCATCTATGATACAAAAAAATCAGTATGCATGGTCTTTCATCTAACTTCTTTCAAATTACCATCTCCTCCCCCTGTACATCTTAATGGCAATGCTCTTATGTATGTCAACAGTTATATGTATTTGGGTCATATTTTGAAATCCAATCCGTCAGATAATGAAGATATGATGAGACATTACCGATATTTGTGTACTCAAACAAACATGCTTCTACATAAATTTAAGAATTGTTCATTGAATATCAAAATTGGATTATTCAAATCTTATTGCTGCACTATGTATTGTGCTCCACTGTAGACAAAATTTAGTGAATGTATGAAAAGAAAACTAGTTATTGGTTATAATAATAGTCTTCATTTTCTATTAGGTCTTCTTAGATAGAACAGTGCCTCCAATGTGTTTGTAAATTATAATGTATTCAGTTTTGATGAGAAAGTCTGTATTCTCAATGATGACAAGAATATCTAATAGTAAGAACTGTATATTGAAATCTCTTTGGAACTATGACATTCATTTTAATTCTCATATTATTAGTAGATGGAACAAATTACTCTTTAAATGTGCCACTTAATTTCATTCTTAACAATGCAGGGCGCAGTTAATTATTGTACATGTATCTGTATACTTGTACGTATGATATATATGTTCTTTTATGTTTACAATGTTTTTACTTTATATCTATATTTTAATTTAGATATATGGACTATGTAGTCTGCAATAAAGAATTCTTATCTTATCTTATCTTATAAAAATATTATAAGGAATAACAGACAGATGGACTGTATCACAATATCTTTAAATGTGTGATGATATACAAAATTATACGGAATAATGCACAGATGGACTGTATCACAATATCCCTTAAAAGTGTGATCATATACAAAATTATTAGGATTACCAAGAACATAGAAGAAGGGATGGGAGATCCAAGAGCTAGTGTTAATACAACAATAGTAGTGAATACACTGATTAATCATATTTTGACATTATCAACTTGATGCCTGCGGAGAAAAGTTAGGTAATCCAAGAGGTTAACTTGAAGAATCTAATAACTTAGTCAAAATATTAAGGATGGAAAGAATATGATATTTTTTCAATTTTAAGAATGTTGGGAGCTAGCTAAAGTTAAATATTAATAATAATAATAATAATAATAATAACAATAACAATAATAATAAAATTAATGTTTGACCAGGTTACTGGTATATGCAGTATGGATCCTGACTGGAAAGCACATGGCACACAAACAAATACAAGTACACGTATATTATAATCGCTAGAAACAATTTAGTTTTATTGTAGATGGTATAGACTTTATGCATTGTTGGCAAAGAGTTGTTGCCATACTGGAGCATTAATATTTACACCAATTTACATTCTGCAGGTGTAATAGCAGGAATATATGTGGAAGTTTCTGCACCATATAACTTCAATCAATTTCGAACTTGTTGCAACAATCCAGGTATTAAAATGCAATTTTAAAGATTTAATTACTAGGGTAATTAAGATAAGAGTGGTGAATTTTGGCTTTTGTTTACAAGGACAATTAAATATAAAATTAATGAATTCAACATTTAATTACAAATACAAGTAAATATAACAGTGATGAATTTGGGCATTCAATTACAAGCATAATTAACCATAAGTGATGAATCCTGGCATTCATTATCTGACTGCAAGTCAAAAACATAAAGCACACAGAATTTCTTCAAAAATGATGATAGGTGTGACATAGCCATTGTAGAAGAACTTAGCTATCATGCAGCAGTTCATATGTTGGAATGGAAACTAAATACCCATCAAGATTCTTTTGATCTACTGCTATACATTCCTTGAAACATTCTTCGGCCTGAAATTTTTGTAAACAAATAAAAAGTATGAATATACAGCAAAGAAATGTAAAGTTATGGAATAAAATCTAGATTTCATAGACAAAACTGACAGACAAAATTGACTGGTGAATTATGCATGAACCAGTCTTATTTGAAATTTTATAAGTGTTTTATTTCTGACAGAATAACGAGTCTTTACATTAGACAGGAAAGTGAGAAAAATAATTCCACAAAATGGTCAAATGTATATATCATGGGTTGATCAAACAAATAATTACAATCCTTCTAATCACTCATCATCTAATCATAACAATGATATGTACAAATGGAATGGGAGAATCAAAATTTGCTGCAATTTTAGGTACCTTCTAATATTTGGCATTTACTGCTACTAATTAATCTATGAATTCAGATAAAGCTGATTAAAATGCAGCATTAAGTACTGGTATTGTATTTTTCTGTACACTCTCATCTTCTATTCATTGTCAAAGCTTATGGAAATAATTATAAATAATCAAACTTAACAGTGAATTAAAAAGACTCTGAAATGTCATCTTCCAGACAAAGGGCTATAGAAGGAGATGGCTTCTGACAGAGTAGTCTGGACCTAATTATCTTACCTTAGTTACATCATTAATGTACAAACAGAAGGTTCCATACTCCAGCCAATGACTAGGGTCATTCTTGTTCCTTGCTATGCGCTGAAAAATCATAGACATCAAGAAGAGCAGTTATAAATATCAATTTAACTTGCAGGGATCAATACATATTCTGAATAAAGTACTATATATATATATATTTTCTTAGAGTCC
This sequence comes from Megalonaias nervosa, assembly GCA_016617855.1. Taxonomy (NCBI): domain Eukaryota; kingdom Metazoa; phylum Mollusca; class Bivalvia; order Unionida; family Unionidae; genus Megalonaias; species Megalonaias nervosa. Next base: position 39,521 of record JAECUM010018770.1, read on the forward strand.
TACTGTGAATTATATAGATCCAGATCTGTTGTCATATAATGCATGGCAGATCTGGGTCTATGCAGTTTGTTATGGGTAACCAGTGGAACAAAAACCAGAGACCCTAATCTGCTAGCACATTATGTGATGGCAGATCAGGGTCTATGTTCTTTGCAGTTGGGTCCAACTTATCAGCGAATACATACGACAGTAATGGCAGTTGGGCCCAACTTATCAGCGAATACATACAACAGTAATGGCAGTTGGGCCCAACTTACCCGCGAATACATACAACAGTAATGGCAGTTGGGCCCAACTTATCAGCGAATACATACAACAGTAATGGCAGTTGGGCCCAACTTATCAGCGAATACATACAACAGTAATGGTGTACTTTATTTGCATTTAAATTCTGTAAATATAAGAAGCACAATATTCTTCTGATTGTTTTTTTTTGCGTTGTTTTAGTTTTGAAAGCACATCACTTTGCAAATGTTCCTGCATCATGTCCTTTTGAGTACAAATTAAGCTAGTAAAGTATAACAATCTTGAATTAAAGCAGAAATATTCTAATCAAGATAAAAGAATTCTATTTTGGTAAATGCAGACAGATATTTGGTTTAAGTTTCTCCCTAATTATCATTGTCAATGATAAGTTTTATGCAACTATGAAGATCTTCAGACACTGCAAAATTACATAATTGTTCATAATCACCTCTTGGTAATATTTTGCAGCCAGTTCATAGTTCTCATTGACTTCAGCCTCCCGTGCAAAATGCTTGAGCTGGGCAGAGTCTGTGACTGGGGCAGGTACAGGGGGTTGGTCCTCAAGTGCAAGGACCTTCCCCAGGGACTCATGCATCTGGTCTATTAGATACACATACAGCTCACTAAGGAATGTCTGAAGTTAAAAATAACACCATGCCATGAAAAAGAAACTTGTTCCGGAAAAGAAACATTATTGTAAACTATGCAGTTTTTGGCATGATTAAATTTTACAGTATTTGTTACATCAAACATGTCTGCAGCATATAATTTCAATTTAATCTAAAATATATAGCAAAACCTGTGCAAAATAGGCATTAAAGTGACACAACAGTTCAAGTTTTATGGGCAGGTGTCACTGAAATAAAAGTTTAAATAAAAAATGAAACTAAGAAAAGGGATGATTTTAATAATGTGGCACATACCTGTAGTTCTTGCCTATCCTCGAAATTGCTGGTTTTCAGATATTTCTCTCTTACAATCTTGACCACAGCATGTTTCAGCTGCTCTTTAAATGCAAAATATTTCCCAGAGGAGTTCAGTTCATATAACAATTTCTGTCTCCTGAAAAAGAGAGATATACATTTCTTGACCTAAAGTAGCACATGGCTGCCTATTTTACCCTGGGTAACATGGTGTGTGTACAGAACAGCAGCATTGAGCTTGCTTTGTATTTTTTTGGTCTCAGGTTTAGTCCTCAGTGTTTTTGAATATGCAATGGTTTTGGTCATCTATCAAATGGTTTATGGCATTTACTAATAATTTCTTAGTTTTGAGATTTCTTTTACATATACAACTATCTTATGCTAACATCTGAGTTATCAGTAATGTGCTGTATATGTTATACTGGGACTCCTCTTTTGGTTACAGCTTACATACAAGTTAAGCATTTTCACATGCATGCCTTGTGGCATGGAAGCAAATGCTTGAAATCTACCAGCAAACCTGCCTGTTTTCTCATTACCTTCTAACTTTGTGGGTTAAATCGTATAAAAAATGGGTACCTTCTAACTTTGTTGGTTAAATCATCGAAAATGGGTCTTACTTATGTTTAAGGTTCTACTCCAGAGTTTTGCATAGGGTTCAAAATGATAAAAAAATTGTATTCAACTAGTTATCCCCACTAGCAATCATCATTAGAAAAAAAGAAATATTTATATCCTAGGAGATCTTTAAAGAACCTACAATTGTCTTTATTGCTATATTTTAAAGATGGGGGAGGTGATTTAGATTTTAAAGATGGGGGAGTGATTTAGATTTGAGATACGCAATTAGGCTTTACTTTAATGTGCATCTCATAGATGATTGCTAAGTCTGCTTGGTTAAATTTACTTCCTGAACTTCAGGGGTAAATTACATAAGGCACCAACAGATTTGGATCTACGTTATTTGTTCTACTGATTACTCTAACAAGCTGCATAGACTCAGATCTGCTAGTGCATTATATGCAGTTTGCAATTGGAATCAACTTATAAATGAGAATACTCAGTACGTGAAAAAAGTTTCAGCTCATTTTTTTACATCTAACGTATCTAAATCCATGCCATTTAATGTGCCAAGCATTCACTGCAAATGGAATAGACCTGCTAATCCATCATGTAATGAGCAGAACTGTGCCCAAGCCTACTGAGAGATGTTTTACTGCATGATCATCCCCCACACAAGCATGGTCATCCACACAAGCATGGTCATCCACACAAGCATGATGAATAGACATGCAAAGTATCAGGAACTTACCTTGACTCCATTGATTCCACTGAAACTGTTTCTAGAGATTTAAAATCATCACCAAACAAATCCCTGTAAGAAAGAAGATTATATATATATATATATATATATATATATATATATATATATATATATATATATATATATATAGACACACACACACACACATTACAGTGGAGCTGTTTAAAAATACTTTCAAATTAAGAATTTTCAGATATAGCAAAATATATATCTGACCAAATATCCTGGTGATGCAAATTATTCAGAATTTATTAAAAGTGTAATATAAATTACTGTAAAATCTAATTGCCTCACTCAAGGATGGTTTGAATCCCTGCCATCACTCAAAACAGATATAATAATCTGGCTTTAACCAGGCTAAACCTTTGTCAATTCATAACAACATACTTTTGTACACTTAAAAAAAATGGTATTTCAGATTGATATCCTTATATGGATTGTGCCTTACCTGAATTCTTCCAGAATAAGATTTGCCACTACTCCAACCTGATTGTGAAAGTCTTCAACGGCCTAAAAATTACAGGAAACAAAAATTTATTTCCTTAATATATATCTATATTAAGTACCTCACACAGGAGAACTAAAATAGTGTTGCCTAAGTTGTTAAGTTAAAACTGTATAATGTTACAAATAAAAATATTATTCCTGTAGAAGTACAAGTAATTTGCTACCATAATTTGAACATATATGGAATTAAGTTCCCTGACAGCAAAGTCAAGATGCAAATGAAATTATTTTATCACTTGTTCATGCTTGATATTTTGATCTTATACAAATCATATAGTGTTTATTAACTCTAGCCTATTAGACCTAGTGTCTCTTATATTGCTGTCTTTAAGGAAGCTGGTAAAATGTGCAATCCATTATTACCAATAAATGTGTGATGTGTGTGTGTGTGTGTGATTTGGATTTTTAATGTGACTTTAACAATTTTTCAGTCAAATCACTATGATGTCTGCAGTGTAGCAGTTTATAGTGATGTCTAGCACTCAGGCATCATGCTGCAGACATGTAGCATGATGTCCCACCCAGTCACATTATCCCAATACCAGGCCAACAAGTCCTAATACTATCCTCTAAATGCTGAATGCCTAGCAAGGCAGCTGTTAGTACCTATTTTAAGAGTCTTTGGTATGACTCATTTGAGGTTCTGACCTGTGACCTCCTGCATCTGAGGTGGACGCTCTAACCACTAAGCCACCAGAGTGGTCTCACCAATAAATGTCCAAATTAACTTATAATAAAAAGGGAAATATCTCAACTGATATACCAAAATGATGGATGATGTCTATTACAGTTTTCTTTTCAATTCAAAACTATACACAATTTCATTTTCCTCTGAAATACAATACAAGTTGTATTAAGAAGCTGTCCACATTACAGCTTCCTGAAGAGCAAAAAGCCTGCAAGGCAAAATATCTTATAGTGGGTTCTGCACAACAAAACCAGGTACTGATTGTGTGTTGAAAAATACATCCACCAATACCCATGAAATACAAAATAATTATTACTAAAAAGCAATTAAAATAATATAATAACTGGAATGGCTCCCCATCATATTCCTACAGCTGCCCACCAGAATAACACTTTCTCAGGAAGGCAGTCGATATTGTTCCATAGGTTTGAAAAATTTTCAGTATGGTGTAATAAAATCTCATGTCAACCTTGAAATGTATTTGCGATGTTCAGAAGTGTGATCTGATGCAGTGAAAGCAACATTATATCAATCTAAGAGGTTTGTAAAGGACACTAACACATTAATGACCTCCAGTTCAGATTCAGAAACTGTACTTATAAAACTCAGGGAGTTAATTGGTTTTTGCTAGATCTCTAAACTCAATTTATTCTTTGGTTTAATTTTAGTTTCACATGGCAGCAGCTATCATCTCTCCTGTCATGAGCATTACCCATATCAACACATGATTTCCGGTACAGTAAAATTGTAACTGTTGCCTTTCCTGCTTTTTTTTTCAAGCACAACCATGAATCTAATATCCTTTTTTATACTTCTGTGCTGACTTTGAATATTTTAAGAGACTGAATTTCACCTCAACATTTTTTCATTCAAGATAATGCTATAATGTAAAAGCAAAAGCTTGTTCATGCAGATGCTTTGCATGAAAAACATAGGCAAATTAAAGTATCTGAAGTACTCCTCTAAAAAGCTAGTCTGCTTCCCTGACAAACTCCACTGAATCTAATATGAAAAAACACAATCTGGACCAAACCCAAACAAACCAATATCCAGATTTGACCACAATGATTGTATATTTGCAGTTTATGCTATTATTCCTTAAGTCCAGAATTTAAGAGTCATTTCAGTGAGACTTATTGTCAAAATTGCAAGGGATGGCAGATCTGTATTTAAAACAAACCTCATAACTTCTTCCATGACATGATCCATCTTCCTGCCATGGCTACATATATGAGGCTTGCTTAACAAATATTTGAAACCTTTGACCCCTCCCAGGACCATAGAAGATGGAACCAAGGATGACACCCCTCTAGGAGATGGTTACCACAGGGGCAACATAATTATCATATATACTCACTTATACAATGAGTCCAACTGCAAACTGAACAGACCCAGATCTGCCACGGCATATTGCTCCAGCAGATCTGGGTTTGTATAGTTTGTTAGGAGTTATCAGTAGAACAAACAACGCAGACCCTGATCGTTAGGCCATTATACTATAACAGATCAGGATCTTTGTTGTTTGCAGTATGACATGACTTATAAGTGAGTATACCGGTATATGGTATAGAGTTTCATTAATTTCCACCTAAAGGTTTAAAAGGAGATGTGGTTACAAATAGATATACAAACAGACAGGGAGGGTGAATCACAACATCCCTGATGTTTTTTGAAAAACTACATGGATAATAAAATTTAACTGAACATGCCAGAGCTCAAAGATGATTAAGAATGGAGTTTCTTTGACATTAATAATTCTAAATAGAAACATACTCTTTGTGCTCCATCTGTTCGCTTGGGAAACAAGGGGCGTGGTGGAATGTACTCAGCAACCCTGAAAAATATTACATACATTTTACACATTTAGTCAAATTTTACAGTAGATTTAATCTCTACTGTAAATAATTTTGCTGTTTCATAAGATAACTAATACTTTGTTATATGACTTTAAAATATTTGACAAAAGTATTGCTGGATAACCTATAAACTACGAAGAAGGGAGACAATGAAATGCAAGAACTGTAAAGTATTAAAATGTCCCACTGCAAAAGTATTTCATTTTAAAAAGTATCCAAGATAGGGTAAAATATATGCAGCATCCTTATATCTACATACCTACCAAAACACATCACATGAAAATATAACTTTTTTATTACCATACTCCCCAACATTGCCATGTTTATAAAAACATATCAGTAAATCTTATAACAAAAAAATAAATGTAAAAAAAAATGGGGGAAACCTTTCCTGACACTGTAACCTGTAGCCATAATAATGAGTACACATTTGTGATTCACACAGCTTCACAATTAATGATCAAGGAATTCTATTTCCCTAGGCAGTTTACACAGTTAACTGTCACCAAGGCAATTACAATATAAAAGTTGTCATAGATAAGCAACCACCTCTCCACAGATTACTGAACTGACTGACAACAGCTAAGGAGATTTTGTGTTTTCTGTACTTTTGAGCACTGCTGTGGGGGAGTTCATTTAAGTTAATTGGCATAAGTAAAGTATGTGCAGTGAAACAAGCCAATTTGTTTGAAGGTCTGTAAATTGTGAATGTATGTTGAAAAAATGAAAGTTATTACACTTTGTTGCCTAGAATGAAACATATTGGAGCCCACGTTGTTAAAGATTATTGGCTTGTTCACAATCAGTGGCATCATTCCTCTGAAGTTGATTTTACTTCATATATAAAATACAAAATGTGATAATTGTTAGTTGAAATTGTAAAGCTAGCAGTGTGGAAGTGTGATTCATTTTTAAGGCAAATGTCAAAACTCAGAGAAGGCTGAGCTATCTGTGACGCACTAAACCCAGCAAAATTCAATTTCAGAATTCCTGGTTGATGGAGACTCAGTAGCAAAAAAGGGGAACATTTTAAACTTTAGATATACCACAAGTACCATATTGACATTAGTCATCTGAATATGACATCCATCAACACAGCAACACCAGCCAGCATCAGGGAAGATGCAGAAAGAGCATTTTTGATGTTCAGAAAAAATGAGCAAAACCTTTGGAGAAGTTTGAACAATAGTACCATCCAGTCTCTAATGAGTGCTAAGAAGAACACAAACTTGCATTACCTTCAATGTACTGCTGAGCGTAGCCATGTCAGCAACAGCAAGTTAATGCTGTATCCTACATCCCAAACAATTTTACAAACGCAAAATTTATGTATTTTTTTTATTTAATGTTTGTGTTGTTGGGTTTATGTGAGTATGGGTGTGTGATGTGTTGATGTTATATGACAATGCTAAGTCTAACAGCTATTTTTTGGTTAGAAGTACATTAAATACTTTAATGAAAACACATATTTTCTTTTCTTAAATTAAAAACTTGGATTTTCATTCATTTTCTACAGGCTTAAATAAGTAGAAAACTTATTATCATCTGTACAATGTCTCTTATTTGGGTCACATGCATGGACCTCCCACATTTTGGGATAACCAAACACTTTTTGCATCTCAAAAACCCCACAACTCTGTCTGGAAGGGTGGCAGGTAGGTATTTATCCTGAATATTACTTGGAAGATAAACTCTTGGAAAGCTGTAAAATCTTGTGTAATATTCACATCTATTATTAATTTGTTTACAATTCTGATGGACTACATTACTATTAACATTTATTATTATAGTGAATTCATTTATTTTCAACGAAATCAATTTTCATTGTTCAGTAAAAAACGACAATTATGTTTGCTATTCAAATTTTGATTGAAGAATACATCTTACTGCTTCCATGGAAAGATCACTGTTCACTGGATTTATAAATCTGTTGTTTACACCAACTACAAAATATTCAAAACTAGTTGGCGCCTAATGAAGAAAAAAAGTGAATGAACACTATGTGATATTTCTGGATGTGGAGACAACTTATGACCACATGTACCTGCGTGCAAGTTCCTCTGGGGGCCTTTTGGGGATGAGTGGCCTGGTGAGTGAAATTTCAATTAAGATGTAGGACTTGGCATCAACATACTGTTGACCCTCAGCATTGACTGGTGCTTGGTTCTCAACCTCTGACCCTGCATCTGACTTGGTGACAGTTCCTGATGTCTGAAAAATCAGGACACAGTCTATATAACATTCAAATACATAAAACCTGAGGTAAATGAATCATCCCAAGTATAATCTGACCATCAACATTCATTATCATTACATTAAACTTTATAGACATTATGCTGTGCCAAGAAATGTTTCATTGGATAGATAACGGTCCATGAAGCACGATATTTACCTGTGGCCTCTTGAGACATTTACAAACATTTTTTTGACAAGTTGGTTAAAATATTTAACATTTGAATAGAAAAAGATCTCTGGATTATGTGATTTTCTTCAAAAATGTGTACTGTATATATTTGCTTATAAGTCAAGTTCAAATACAAACATCACAGATGCAGATCTGCATGATGTGTTGGCTGATCTGGGTCTATGCAGTTTGTTATCAGTCATAAGTAGAACAACATAGAGCCTGATCTGCCAGTAAAATGGCAGATCAGAGTCAGTGTTGTTTGCAGTTGGACCTGACCTATCTGTGAGTATATACGGTACTCCTATAGATGGTAACCTTTATAAAAATGATCTTTCCATATGGTACAGCGAGCTCTGTATGTTTAATGGTCTTATGCCTCGATAGATTCAGAAATTTAAGCAATTTTGCAATGTTCCTGTTCAACCTAAGTGTAAATTTCTAGTGTAAACATTGAAAAAAAATTTGAATGAATTTCATATCAATTCTCATAGTTGATTTTCAGAATGAAAGAGTATATTAAACAATAAATAATCATTCAGATGTTTAAACTTTGTATTTATTACCAAGCGTGACAGGAAAAAATGTGAACAATAAACAAACTTTTTTGAATACCAGTATCTTGTCTCTGAAAACTCTCTCCATACAATTTTCTGTGTTTTTTAAACTTTAATCTTATAACTTACAATATTTAACTGTTAATAGTTGTAATTATTATTATGAAAACACACTTTCAATTTTTAGTTTATATTGGTTAGTAAGATGATATTTTGTGAAAAATAAATCTTAAAGACAAAACTGCCCATGTTGCATGACCTGCACCAAAATGACACTTCAAATAAATTACAATCTACCCACTTCCAAAAGTAACAAACCCATGTATCTGCAATAATGTATCCTAAAAGCACCTGCATCCCTTAATTCAATGAATCTGAATATGTGACAGATGTCTTACAATACCATTTCCTTTATGACAAACCCAGGGTACCCATCAATGAAATTTTTTCAAAAATGAAATGGGGTGGTAGTCTTAAAATTAACAAGTCTGTGGTTACAATTTCTAAAAGTAGGGGATGTGGTCATATTCAGCATGGGTTTCTTGTGGACAATTTATAGAACATCTCAAACTGACATGCACAGTATACTGTTGCTTGTCCTGACACCAGTCAGTTATATGGACTATTTGATGAAACAGACTAAACGAGTGTTTTTTGGATATACTATTTCTTTCTTTGGAATGTTATTGGTTGTATAAGCAACTAGTTATCTAAACAAAATTCATGTCCCCCAATCATCCTAGAAAACTGACTTTTCAGTCTATTGGGACATGCTTGTAAGTTTTTCTGAATACTACAACATGCTACTCTTCCATTAATTTAGCATCATATCTGACTTACAGACCAATCATTAATGGGGGGGGGGGCTAGATTTTTTATTCTTAAATTTCATACCCTAAAATAGCTTGCAAAAAATACACTTGTTCTGATTTGTACAAAAAATTCTTGTATCAATCACATTAGATGACTTTGTTAAATTTTATTTTAATTTATTTGATTTAAAGAAAAAATTATCTTGATATAAAAGAAAAATATCCTGGTGAGAAAGAAAATCCCAAAATCTCAGTCCCCCTACCAACAAATGGTTCAACCCTCATGTCATATGTCACACATTCATGCATTAAAAACACTTAACAAAGAAAAGCACCGGTTCCTTTATCAAACAATTTGATATGGCATTACAAACATTTCATATACCATCCTCAGAACAGCCTAACAAATTACAGTGCTCCATCTATACTTGTTGTCAGCTCAAATGCATTAACCCTGAAAGCACTACAGAAGCACATATTCCTCTTCTTAATCAGTGTGTATGATTTTATTTTAGGCTGTGGACACTGTAATTACCTACTGATGAGCCTCATATATCATTGGCAATATGCCTGCAATATTTTCATTGTCTTTTCTGTTTCTACCATTTTAATTTGCTGGATATCAACTTGGTTTGAAAATGCAACATTGTGCTCTATCTCATAATGTCCATAAATAATACAATCCTCAAATTCTATACATACCATCAATCCACAAAAATCAGATTTATTTCTGTAAATTGATTTTTAGTACAAAGAGTGTTTTCTATTCAATGTCTATAGTAGATTTTACTTAAATAGGAGCTAAAAACTAAAATTAATATTTTTACATGTAATTTGTTGTACACACACGAATTTATTAATGAAAACTGTATACAAAAATTCAGATAACAGTATATATGTAATCAATGACATCTCAAATTCCTTGAAGGTTGTGTCTGTTATTATGAGTTATGGGCCTTATCAGCCAATTCCTTGAAGGTTGTGTCTGTTATTATGAGTTATGGGCCTTATTAGCCAGGTTCTTAATACTAAAACGTTCCAAATACAAAACTTGGAATAAGATTAGAAAATATAAGCCTCAAGATCAAAAGTTTACCTCATTAGTATAGAAATATGATCTGTATGATGATAACATTAAGCTCAGATAGTTCAAACTTTGTGTCATGAATATAGTTATCAAATGTAACACAAGAGGCCCAAGTGGGCCTGACATCAATGAGCTGGCAGATATCTACCTTAAAACCAAATGCCATGGGGCAATGGCCAAGAACCTGGGATAGCATGATGGTTTCCAACATTTAAAGTTCTACTTTTTACTTCTTTTTAGGAATGGAAGCCATATTGGAAGTCAGATCATCATGATTAATGCAAATCTGAAAGGCTAAGGCAGGATGCTTTTAGTGAAATCTGATCAACTTCAGCTTACCAGTTGTCAAGAAAAAAAATAATTTGAAAAGTCTTTCTATTTTTAGTAACATCAGTCGAATGTGACAGAAGATTGGTATTCACTGTATTTACGGTAAGTTTGAAAGGCCTTTATGAAAGGATTCTTTCTGTTACACTTGCCCAGACTCTCTTCTGCAGTTTCTAAGAAGTCATTTATATGTTCTTCTGTTTTAAGTAGCAGCCACCATATTTGAAAGCAGATTAGCAGCATTCTTAAGTAATTGAAAGGTCTTCAAGTCACAATGCCTTTTGTTAAAACTTGGTCAGAAATTATGTTCAACAGTTTTGGAGAAGATATCGAAACATTTCTCTGTTTTAGTAATGATGGCCATATTTGATGGCAGATCATCATCATCATGTCAGGATGATTTTTGTTAAACTGAGTGAAATTCTGTTTAACAATTTTTGAGAAACCATTTGATGGTTTTCTCTTTTTTTGTAATGGTGGAAATCTTGAAAAATTTAAAATGCCTTTATGCCAGAATGCTTTCTATCAAATTTAGTCATTTTCTGACAGTCACTTTTTGAAGACATTTTTGAAGATTTTTCTTTTTTTAGTAGCAGTGGCCATACTTGATGACAGATTAGCATCTTTTGTACTTAAAGGACCTTTGTGACAGAATACTTTCTGACAAATTTGGTCAACTTTTGTTCAATGATTTTAGACAATCAGTAGTTAAAAGATCTTTCTATTTTTAGTAATGGCAACCATATCTGAATGCAGGTTAGTATCATCTGCAAAAATTAAAAGACCTTTATACCACAATGCTTTTTGTAAAGTTGGGCTGAGGTCTATCCACAGGTTTTTGAGAACAAGTTAAAAATTGCATCTGACAAATAAATCTGTGGGACAGGATTAACTGTTGAAGAACATCACAGTCCTACTAATATCTCATGTAATTACAATGCAAAGGCTAGATCAAAGAATCATGACCAAAACATTCAAACTTCCTATGTTTTGAGATTGGGTTTCTGTTATGTATCATTAAACAATCAAACTATTATTTCTTCACAGAAAATAAACTGATGTGGAGAGAAAACAAGGAGTCAAAGTTTGGTACTTTTCTTACTCAGATTATATTTTGTATGTCTTAACTGGTGAGGCTTATCAGTGGGTTTATCAGGTATCCATGGTTACCTTGGGGTCATGGGCCTGATGATTTGAATGACCATGATGATCAGTTTGATGATGATGATCCTACAGAAAAATATAGCAGTCAAGATTCATTAATAAATAGTCTTAATAATTATATGGCAAACAGCCTTCTGATGCCAATAATGTCTTACAGACAGTGCTTTTTAAAATTGCAACTTTCAAAACAATACACTAGACTCCAAAATATCAATCTGATGGCTGTATATTTTAACTTTCTTGCTGCATTTCTTCTTCCTCTTCAAGAATTTCAGGAAGTCTTTGCAATATTAGTACTGCCTGCAGGGTTTACATATATATAAATAAAAATGTTTATGTATTTGTTGATGGATCTGTGCTTGGAATTATAAACAATAATTTCATGACACTGAACTATATGCATAAACTTTACACAATCATTGGAACATGAAAGTAGTCCACAGTGACCCACTTTTGTCTGGGTTGAATAGTAAGCCCCCAGTCAAAGTCAATTTTCTTGACAGTAGATGCAATAGTAAATTTAGCACAATCACTCGAGTGTGCAAAATAGGTCACTGTGACCTATTTTTGCTCTGCTGAGTGGATGATTTTAAATACAACAGTGACAGAGAAACTGAACTAAATGCAAAATCTTAACATAATCACTGAAGTATAAAACATAGCTAACTGTAACACAGCTTTTACTATCATGAGTAGTACCTCCATGATGAGCATAAAGTTTTATGATGATACACACAACAGTGTCAGAGAAAATAAGCTAAAAACAAAGCTGTATAATATAACCACTAGAGCATGAAATGAAGGTCACTGAGAAATACTTTCACCTGTGGTAAAAGGCACCCTACAAGTTTTATTATTTTACATATAATAATAATAAAGAATGTGAGTTAAATGCAAAAACTTAATATAATCACAAGACCATGAAAAGTATGACAATACAACCTATTTTTCATGGAGAAAGTAGTATCCTCCAAGATGAACAAATCCATCATGTTTCATGACTACATACAACAGTGTTAGAAAATTTATATATATATAGAATATATATATATAATATATATATATATATATATATATATATATATATATATATATATATATATATACTAATATCACTGTGACCACCAAGTTCAATCTGTAGTGAAGAATAGTACTCAGGAGTATATATACATCAACAACAAAGAAACTGATCTAAATGTGAAAGTTAAAAATAATCATCGGGCTTGATTTATTGGTCATTGTGATCTACTTTAAAACAATGTAAGTAGTACCCTCCAAGGTAGAACTCCAAGGTGAAAACATACAACAATGTCAGTGAAAAGGAGTTTAGATGCAAAAACTTCACATACAAACATACACAAGTTGGTCACTGTGACCTACTTCTGCCTTTGGTGAGTAGTACCTTCCAAGGTGAATACACACCCATCAAGTTTCAGAACCTCATTGCTAACAACAGTGTAAGGGAAAATGAGATAAAGGCAAGCACTAATGTGGATAATGACACCATCAAAAACGTGATCCTGATCTTTCATCTACATTTCACAGATGAAGTCAAAGTATATCTGTACGACTGCTAAATGAGAAATGAGTGCTCCACAGATGCAACATGAGCTTCCAAATCAAGTCTGAAATCTTATTTAAACTGATCAGATCATGGAAAAAATTTGGAATCCAGAGTTACTGGTAGATTAACACAAAGATAATTGGAAAGCAAAATCAGCCAGTGAAACATTAACAATACAGAAGATAAATGACAATTATCACAAAACTAGTTTCATCATTTGACAAACATGAACATGTGCCTTGTATCAGTCCTGGTAAAATATTGCAAAGGCATGCAAATTTTGAACATATAGCACTCTCTAAGCACATGTCAATATATAAGACACCAAATAAAAACTGTCTAACATAGGATGGACTCATGTCTGTACATAAGACACTCAATTAAACCTGTCTAACATAGGACAGACTCATGGCACCCAATAAAAACTGTCTGATATAGAAAGATCCATGTCTGTATGTAAGAAACCCAATAAAAACTGTCTGACATAGGTCAGACATTTGTACCATGCTTGTAGAGGCTGATGTGTTAAAATTGAAATGCCACCTAAACCTCACTATATAATAATAATAATAATAATAATAATAATAATAATAATAATAATAATAATAATGACTTTATTTAAAGAGGGTAACACAATTAGCTGAAGAACTAATCTATCTTGAGGCCATCAAAATAAGGAAGCAAGTACTAACATTTGAACAGGATTCCTTTAAGTGAAAATCAGAAACAAATTATAGTGATTTCCCCTTCCTATGTACACTATATTTGTCCAACAAATAAGAACGAAAATGCCCTGCATGCTTGGTTATGTTCTTTCTGGACTAATTTCTTAGGAATGGTTGTAAATATATGTAGAAATGGTATCATTATCTATTTTGGGTGATGGAGTAAAATTAAAAGCTTTACTAAAGATATACTGTAAATCAGAATATTTTAGCGTTATTAAATTTTACTGAATGTGTACATTAGCAACATCAAATTATATCAAATTACTGGTGAGTATAAATACAAATATTGTGTGATATACTGGTAGCCTGAATACCTAATGATGATGAACTATCTTCACATTATAGAAAAATATCAATCAGATCATTTTTAAAGTAATATCTACATGTCCATCAGCTCATGCAGTGGAATTACATGGCATGTTTAAAAATTGTATTCTAACATCTTTCCCCAATTACAAGCATCCTTATCTGTCTATATGTATTCATTAGTGTTTATCTCAATTACATTCTTTCATCATAAAACTTAGCAAGCATACTGTTTTAGTGAAAATGTTGGTTTTCTCACAAAATATTTTATATTTTATGCTTTTTAACACTGTGTAATTTACAGTATCTGATGCATATCTTAGGACATACTCCAGAATGTGCAGATTATCCCACTGGATTATTACTATTTTGGAATACATATATTTCAAAAGTTCATTTATACAACATTAGAAAGTATATCCACCTTGTTGCCACATCAAATTTGCTTATTCAGTTTAATATGACTTTAATCTTCTTTAATTAATATTATTTTAATCTATACTATCACTGGTAAGACATGGTGACCTGTTTTGTTAAGATATAATGTGTAAATGTTCTGACTAAATTCCCTGCTCTGCCAAATGACGAATTGGTTGGTAAAACGCCTCTCCCCACAGATCATTTTGGTGCTTGATATTCTTTTGAAGTTTAGAGGAGCTCCTCTGTATATTGAAGAGTTCTGTGCATTCATTATGAACATTTTGATGCAACACACTGATGAACATTTTTTTACAATTCATCACCATCTAGAATCATTAATGTACATTTCTACACTTATTGGCAAAGTAGATGAACTTCACTATGATATAGTCATGATCTGGTAGAATTTGGATTCTCAGTACAGTTTCATACACTGTATACAAGTTTATACACTAAAAAAACCCCCAGATCCAATGAACTTTTTATTTAAAATGAAATATATACTGCCCTGTCTGCTGCTATTGATGAATTTTTTGTTCCTTCTGTCAGTTAGTGATTCAGTGGTTACTGAATGGGCACAACAGGGTTGTACAAAGGTCACAGATGAGCTGTGAAGCTCGCTAGCAGAATGGTATGGATAACCCTTGAGTAAAGTTTCTTCAATGGAAATTGAAGGAGTCCAGCAAAGACTAGGCTGTCCATGAAAGTTGGGATGCCAGTGGCAACTGTGTGCACTTCACTCAATTGGTATAGTTTGAATATGCAACATAGCACTGCCATTAGATTCTTGGATGAATAAAACAGAATGGAATGAAGTGAATGCCCAAGGAGGACAGACGCATAGCAGATGTTGTCCAAAGTCATGATCTGGTAAAATTAGGACCCTAAGTACTGTTTCATGAACTGTATGTAAGTTACAGGTGGTTGTGAGTTTGTATATAACATGCATTTAAAAGATTATTCATTAAATAAATATTTATTAAGGTGAAACATATTCTACAAAATTTATTAAAATATATAGAATAGACTCTTTTAAAATATTTTATCTTTGAGTTACATACTGACCGGCAACCACTTGTTACATACTGACTTTCAGCCACCTTTATATACTGACTTGCAACCACTTGTTATATACTGACCTGAAACCACTTGTTGCATACTGACCAGAAACCACTTCTTAAATATTGACTTGCAACCACTTGTTACATACTGACTTTCAACCACCTTTATATACTGACTTGAAACCACTTGTTACATATTGACTTGCATCCACTTGTTACATACTGACCTGAAACCACTTCTTAAATATTGACTTGCAACCACTTGTTACATACTGACTTGCAACCACTTGTTACATACTGCCCTGAAACCACTTGTTACATATTGACCTGAAACCACTTGTTCATATTGACTTGCAACCACTTGTTACATGCTGACCTGAAACCAGTTGTTGCATACTGATCTGAAACCTCTTGTTACATTTTGACCTGAAACCACTTGTTACATACTCACTTGCAACCACCTTTATATACTGACTTGCAACCACTTGTTACATACTGACCTGAATCCACTTGTTACATACCAACTTGCAGCCACTTGTTATATATTGACTTGCAACCACTTGTTACATACTGACTGACTTGCAACCACTTGTTACATACTGACTGACTTGCAACCACATGTTATGTAGTTTGGTTAAACAAAATAATACCATGATGGTAGCATCTTTTAAAACCCAGTATCACAGTGCATGCATGTACCATAGCATATCCAACTATCCTATGCTGAGAAAAAAGATAATATAGAGATTGATTACACAACAAAAGAGACATTCATATACCTAATTATTAAATGTACTCGAAAATGTATCCTTTTTGGTTCCAGATTTATTGCTGCTTTAGATTTAGCATTATCCATACATGATTCACCAGTTCCTCTCAAAATTATTAACTGACATCAAGCAGACTTATTACTTAAAAAATACTTATGACTTAATTGCCAAACTTTTTGCATAAAGTCATATGATAAAGTTAAATTATTTGATCAGGTCCCCAAACAAGTCTTGCAGAATAATAAATAAAACTGAGTAGCTGTTTCTGGTATCTTTTTTTATAATTCATGCCTATGTTGCACATTTTTTCTTTTATGGTCTGATGTACTCACACGCTGCAACAGATGATACCAGTAGTTAAAAACAACTCATGTTGTGAGGGACTGATGTAATGTCTGTAGTACAGACCCTGTTAGATTCAGGAGATAAATTTCCACCTCTGTTATGTGCTTTGTAGCGATAGTGTTCAAACAATAATGAAAACATTATATATATATATATATATATATATATATATATATATATATATATATATATATATATATATATGCAGTGTCAATTATGCAATTTTTTTCTGAGAAAGAAGTAAATTCAATAGATAAAAATATTCAATAAATGGGGAATGATTAAATAACAATGGAACTCTAATTGTGTTTGAAATGAAATGTTTGGTCTTTTATGGTAAAGCAATACAATGACGTTATTTAGTGCTGTGGCAATTGAAGCAATGTGCCTTGCCCAAGGATACACCACGGTAACCGTTTTGATGATAAAATTTGAACATGTACCTTTTTGGTTGCAAGACCGCCATTCTAACCACTAAGTTAATAACATTTATTGAGTTTGTAAAACACATACACCTCCACTGCAAACACAGCAGACCCAAAAAGGTATAAAAAAAAAAGTTAAATCTGAATTAAAATTTTAAAACTTGCTATAATGACATAAAAATCAAATGAGGTTATCTATTTATGTATACAAATAATGTCAATCAATGGTGTTTGTCTACCTCAAATAATTTTTCCTAAACTGTGGTCAGAAAGTTTTCATTGTAAAAAAGTAAAGGTTAAAAAATGTATTTAAAAAGTGAAAAACTGCAGTTAAGTTGATTTTGATTAAATTATGCTAAATTAAAAAAAAGAAAAATTCATAACAAATTTAAAACTTGTTATATGACTCATGGTACTAATTCAGTTCCCATAGTAAACCTATGCAAACACCATGATATTAAAAATTCAATAACTTAAAATTTCTGAGTGCCCATGACCAAACCTATATTTATCAGTATAGATGAAACCTGGATGTCAGCTTCTGTGTAGAGGAAAGGATATGAGCTGCAGCATCTTCTGGACCTGCATGTGTTTGAAACATGTGCTTTCAATTCTGCACCAAAGAGTCAGGTGCTAATTTTAGTAATGAGTGTTCCAAACTCAAGGCTGTTAAAGGACTGGAATTCCATCAATAAAACAATGTCTCTATTTTTTTCACTTGCAACTAGGATAAGCTCTCAAAAGATTCATTTTCCTAAAACATAACTTACATTATTAACCAATCCTAGCCAGCCAAACCCATATATACTCTATTTAATGTTCACCCATTTCCAGGCTGGTTCCCATTTTTCCATACCATTAGTACCGTGTGTCCTATAATGACTTGAAAATCTAATCAGGTCTTCTACATATGAATACAAAATACCTGCAAAATTTTATTTGTTTACCTAAAGTTATCTATGCATAGAAGGTTTCCATAAAAAAGTGTAATAGATAAAAATTCAACAATGTGTAAAAAAATTAAAAAATTGCAGTAATGGACTGAAACTCTAATCAGGTCATTTACTCATGTCCATGATAAAGTGTGTATAAAACTTAATAACTTTAAATTCAATAGGTTTTGTGTTATCATGCTAAAATGGAGCAGATAGACATATGGATTTGTGGCTGTACAGATAAACGCATGGTCAGCAGAAATCAAAATGCCTACTTTTGCTGTTTTAATTGGGACCATCAAAACGTGATGGATTAACAAAAAAGCATAAAATGTAAATCAGCATTATTAATGTGTCTGCCATAGCATGCCATTAATGGCTAAAGAAATGGTTAATAGAAAGATCTGAAACACACCTACTAAGTAAACAAGTTAGGGTAACAAATATAATTTGTTACATATCGAATGTGAACATGTAAATAATAATCCAATTTAATAAAATAGTGTTTTAAAATTTTAATAAATAATTTTAGTTGTTGTGCACATATTCTGACTTTGTGCTGATGCAGTTAATAAAGCAAATAAAAATCAATAAGAAAGGTGTATGGAATATGAAGTGCAATGAATGGTCTGATGATATTCAGAATAAGTAACTGAGTAAAGTTGCTCTAAAATGCTACTGTTTATGATGAAATTTTTAAAATATTTTTAATAGTAGCTATGCTTTGAAATGTTACTGCATATTTATATTGATTAGCATTAGAATTACAAAACTAAATATAAGAAAATGTAAGCAGTTCATTGTATACTATGTTATTATATTCTAACTTATAACCATTTCACAATGATATCTTCAACCACAATTTTCTAGTAGTATCCATCCCACTATTTTGCAAAGTGTAATTATTTTAGAAACTTCAATTATAGTTGATGACTTGTATTACCAAAATTCTTTAATTCATACATAGTGTCTAGAAAGATGAAAAGTCCTTTTAAATCAAATATAACTATTAACGAAATATTGCCATTATTAAAACTATTTCATTCTTTATCCACAAACACACCCCATGAACACAGTTTAATTTTTGGAGTTATTGTTTCTAAACAAATATGTATTTTAACTCATCATCCCCACATACTGAATTTTGCATGATGAGATAATACTCTTGTTCCAAGTTGTTACATTATCCCAATGCATGACAAACCAAAGCTGGTGGAATTACAGAAAAAGGTAATGATGTAGCTTTACAATGATACCATGCAATGCAGACTTTCCACTCATGTTTAAAAAAATACAGCTAGAACAACATATTTTTGAGACCAGATATTTTTGTTAGGCATGAAAATTGCCAGTTCCAAACCAGACTTTGTGTTTAGATGTCAGAGTTTCTGTCATTAGATTTAAAACAGACTGGCACAAACAGCACATAGACAAATCTTTGCCTAAAGTAGCGTAAGTCTGAGATCTGGAGTAAAAAGGGACCAGGACAAAAAAAAATCATGGATTCAATAAGGAAAATTAAACAAACAAGAATTCCAACTTGTACTCACCTGCTCATGCACAGGTGAAATAGTCAATTGAAAACAACATCTCATATATCTAAACATCTGGCAAACAAAAATCTCTTCGAAACAGATGTGGTTGGATGCAATTGTAAGTAACAAAACAGAATGTTTTCTACCACCTTTTCAGGTAAAAATGAAAATAATCTCCTGGGGACAATGAGTTCAACACAATAAAAATATGCTTCTAAAATTTGATCTAATGCTAATTATGTCCATAAACAGTATTTCCTTGTTAATAAGTGATTTGTCCTTTGCTATTTCTGATTCAAAATAAAAATTTTCAGTTACTTTCCTAATATTTTGACTAAATAGTAATTTAAATTGCCATATATTTTTATCATTTTGAAGGCTTGCTTTGTGTAACTGATTTAAAATAATGTTCAGTATTCTAACTGATTAAAAGATGATTAGAAATCTTTATGAGGACATAAAAATTACAATATTCAATCACACTGGCAACAATCATTGTGAAATTAGATGGGATTAACAATGTTTTCTGCAAATTCAAAAATACTATCCACTACTTTTACCTCTGCTAAATTCAACAGACTCTGTGGAAAAAAAAATTTACTTCTGAAAAGGATGAAATATGATGATAATGTGCTCTGACCAATGAGGATAAATGGGTGAAAACACCAAATTCCCCATACAAGTGCAAAAAAGCATGATTGCCATGGTAACAACTCTGGTATAATGTACAAACCTCATCAACAGGTGCTACACTATTGGATCTCTGCAAAGTTTAAAATCAATTCTGAGGTGCAGAAAATGAAATTACTATATAATTCACTGAAACTGAAGCTTAGTTTT